>DWPT01002642.1:0-15813 GCA_018251895.1 Agathymus mariae mariae | reverse complement strand
AGAAAATAAGTAGAAGTAAAAAATGATGTGCATAAGTGTATTTATAAAATAACTGAATTATTAAATGATTTTGAATTTCAATATGTCATAATGTACTATAATACAATAATATTGTTTTGATTTCATATGAGAAAAACTTAATGTTATAAGAACTTAGTTTGAGAATTATGCCCAATTAAATGATAATAAATTAAACCACTTATGCGGACAAATAACACAGGGCATCACAATTTTTTATTTTGATAAGAGAGTATAAAACTGATAGATTTATTGATAAGTTACACAAAATAATATATGACCCGAAAAAGTTTTTATTTATAAAGAAATGGAAACAAATTATCATTATATAAATTTTTATAAGCTATTAATATCATACCATATTATGAAATAGTAGAAGAAAGTTTAAAAGAAACCCCTATCTCTTTTTCTGTCATGTTTATGGGTACTTTCTCTCACTACATTCCATTTGGAGTTCCCCATCATATTTTTGTTGTATTGGCACTGATAACGGTGTCAAAATCCATGATTTCTTGATGATAGTGTTCTCCTTGTGCTTCTGAATATGTCCCCATGTATTTTCAAACTTATCTGAATTAGCATGCAGCATATTATAATTCAGATACATTCTGCAGCCCATAGTTATAATTTTTTTTTTAATGTTTTATTAACCATTTTTCAATCCCTAATAATCCAGAAACTAGCTCTTTAATATGTTCTGTTTCTCACCTTTATACATAGATTAAATAAAGTAAACAGTTAACATTATAAGCATTTATTTATTTTAAATATGTTAAATCAAGAAAATATTTTTACTGTCATAGAGCATACTTTTTTAGAAATATGGCCTTTATCCTTTATTTTAAATCATAATGAAAATCATGAAATAAATTTTAGCACAAACCCATATTTTTTTTGTAGAGTTGTCATTAACCCTCCCTCATTTTGGTTCTGAAAATATCTGCAGCCAAGCAATCAAAATTTTATTCCTTTACTTACTAGAACTTCCATATTAGCTTTCATTTGTTATTTCATTGAAATTTTCATTTATGCAAAGTATCCTGTACTACTAAATACTAGATACCCATACTGTAAGTTACTGATATACCAATTATAATCCAAATCTGTGTAGTGATTCAAGTGTGATATGTAATCAGACAGAAATACAGACAGACAGAAGCATTCCTAAGAATATATTTAGACCTTTATATTTATAACAAAGTAAACCTAAATAACAATTTACAATAAACATTTCATGTACAGATTTTTCACTGTTACAATTTTATCGTTAGTAAAGGCGTTATGATTTATGCACCAGACAGTAAATAAGTTATCTATATTACATATGATTTTAACTGTTGGGAAATTTTGTATAATAAACTTTCTGCTATGTATGTTTGGTTTGATGAAGTTTTGCTCTTTTGTAACTCAGATTTTGTTAATTTTATGAACTGGTTTCTTTTTTGTTTATAGGAAGCTTACAACTCCATCGCTACAGAAACAAAAGTCTTATATTTAGTGGGTGCTATTCAAAATGCTGATCTTGTTGAGGAGGGACGTCAAACAGCAGCTGTTTTGCTGCGGCGGCTTCTCAGCACTGACTTCTTTGAATTTTTTCCTAAACTTACCTTTGAACAGCAAGCCATGCTCAGAGAACAACTTCTTCTCACACTACAGCTGGATGTCTCCTTAGCATTACGAAGAAAGGTAAAAATATTCTCTGATTCCTTATTTTTATCATGCTAACAATGTTTTCTGTTTTAATATTTTGTATGTATGTGTTTTGTATGATGCAGGACAACAACATATTTTTCTACAGATATACTTAATGAGCCAAGGAATAAAATTGGCTACGACTTTATTGTTCCATAAAAGTTAGTTCTTCCAGGTTGAGTCATTAATACAATTCTGTAATTCTCAACCTAATAAATGTTATAAAAATCATGAAAATGCTTCTTTTTCATTCTGAATCAAAGGATGGTTCCAGTAAAGCATTTTGGTGTAATTTGTCATATAGTTTTACAAACAAATATATATATAATCAGCATATTTTTGGTATAAAGTTATACAGAGTTTCTAACTTATGATATTTTATCGTAGCAAAACTTTCACCTAGTAAAGTTATTATTACCTAACACACAAACTAATATTTTTCATGTATAGTCACTAACACCTATGATTTTATGATCTGCATTTGTTATAATCATGTTTTTCATAAACTATATTTATAAAGTCCTTGTTATGGTAAATATTTCTGGAGACACTCATAATAATTATTATACACAAAAATTATATTATAATCGGTTTGTTATCATCAGACCCAGTTTCAGAAGGTCAGTAAATAGTATCTTGTACATAACTCCACTAACTCGTCTTTTTTTCCCATCAAAGCATAATAAAAATAGTTAAGCTATTCCTGAGATTATCCTGAACAAACAGAAAGATAGACGACAAAAAATTAGAAAAAGATTGTCTGAATACTGATTGATACATACATGCATACTGGATGACACGCAATAATTTTTATATTATAGACAATGCGGAATGTTGAAATCCGTAGACAAACGAGGTTGTGCTACATAGCTCACGGAATTAGCGGACTAAAGTGGCAAGAAACCGACCACGTTGTTCAAACGATAAATAATAGCTAAATGGAAAATGTCCAGTCATTGGGACTACGCTTTAGTCTAAAGGGCATAAGACTATCTCCGACCGGACAGATTGATGACCTGAAGTTAACTTCTGATATCCGGTGGATGGAGAAGACTCTGCCCAAATGTAACTGGCATAAATACGATCATCACTAAATTGAAAGATCAGCTTGGATTGGTATAAAAATAAAATTTTAACTAAAATGTCTACGTTTTTACTCGGTGTTACGCTTGCAAGCCTACACAACGTACAGGACGCGCGTCGTTGTAGTACAGTAACTGGAGATTATCGATTGCAATCTAACCAAAATAAATAGATAAGCGAAAGTGAATAATATGGTTTGTCTTTAACGATTGCAATTAATTGGCTGAGCGGTACGTGTATTTTATTGTATTGTCTCAATTTAGAATTCAATACGAGCCATAAATATAGAAACACGACGTCATGAATTCGAAAAAGAATTACAAATGAATAACAAAGTAAGCGGTTCTTAATTCAACTTGAATTTTAATGCTTATAATTACGTGCGCCTTAAAAAAAATATCCAAATACATTTCATTGTTCTTACGTAGTGTGACATGTAGGTATCAAACGGTATATAATACACTATTGTTAACTCACTTTCCAACAAAAATTGCGATTGTGTTCTTGTCAATTAAATAGATTGGATGACACGCGCAAGCTGATATCAGAATAAATATTCTACTTTGTTCGATTTTACTTATTTTGTTCCATTTCCCCATGTATCATTGCAAAGTGAAAATGGAACTAACTAGTAACAAAATATACTGAAACGTATAATAATAATATCTACATAAATTCGCTATATATGTATGTATATATGTATCTAATGTAAATAATCAACAAACGAGCAGATGAGCCACGGTAAATGGTCAACGTTGCCCATAGAGATCAGTAACACCAAAGGTATCACCGAAGTGTTGCCGATCGAATAGGAAGCGGGGGATCTGCATTACTGGCTCTCTGATACTGCAACCAAAATACATGAAAAATTTCACGATCGGTTTTAGAAGAAGGATGGTAGCTAGCTAGTCAGTCGGGTAAAACAATACCATCACGCAAGTGCCGTCAGGGTTACACTGAGTGGTTCATAGTCCAGTGAACTCATCACGAGCAGGGGTGTGTTGGCTTCGACTCTAGGATGGATGGGAGCCCCTTACGCGATATTATGCTTTTTATTTTATTTATGACTTTATGCCAAATGTTACTCGCCATCTACCCATTGGGATTTCTCACCGTCAACATCTCGCAAAACATCGGTATTTACATAACTTCGTACTTGGTTATGTTAAGATAGAACATTCAACTCTTGTGCAAAATTGTATATTGCTACTTGAACTCTACTATGCTTACTTTATTTGAACGGCCTGACTGAACGATCTGTTAGATATTCAGTTACACATTTTACAAACAAGATCATGTATATTTATACAGAATTGACTCTGTTAATATGCCTACACATTTTTTCAACTCTGAACTTCAAACAACAAGTAATTTTCTGCCGTGTGTAGAAACCGTAAGCAAATTAAGAATTGCCCACGTAAATTCCTACTAAGTCATAAATGAATCGGGCTAATTGTGCGAGGTCTAATTTTAACCTAATAAAGATACGATTACTCACCCTCCTCTTAGACACTGTTGATAAAGCCGTTAATTTGGGTATGTTGTATCATATTTTGGTATTTGTCGGCAGATTTGTGACGCAGTATCGGAATTAGCCAGGAACCACATCGACGATGATGGCGTTAATCAGTGGCCAGAATTTCTGCAGTTTATGTTCAATTGCGCAAATTCACAAGATTCCACTCTAAAGGAAACGGGCATACGAATGTTTACGTAAGTGCTGACATGATTGATAAATTAAGTATCCACTTAAGAAACCTTAGCGCAATTATGAATATAATCTTGTTATAACTCGCTGAGTACCTATTGTGACTACAGAAAGTTACAAATAAAATTATATCAGGATGTATGGTCATTAAGACTAAGCATTAAGATCGACGCTTCATTATGTTTCATGAGTGACAAATTTTTGAGTATGAAATCTTATTACAAACATAACTGCCATACATATTTTTATCTTTGATCAACATAAAATCAACATATTTCTCAGATAAATTAGCACAAAACACGACTTTGAAGACGATTAGCTATACTTTATATTTGTCAACAATAATAAGACAAGATGTACAAATGACAATTTCCGCTATTTCTTGAAGATAATTTGTCTAAAATTGTGTTTTTTTTTTATATAGATCTGTGCCTGGCGTATTTGGAAATCGCCAACAAGATAATTTGGACGTTATCAAGCAGATGTTGCTCACATCACTGCAGCCCGGGGAATCGGAGGCGTTGCGCATCCAGGCTGTGAAGGCGGTCGGCGCCTTCATCTTGAACCACGACAAGGAACCCGCCATTCATAAACACTTTGGTGATGTTTTGGTGCCATTCATGCAGGTTTGTATCGTTGTAATTGCTAGTTTGTATTGCATTGTCTGTTTGTTTTCACCTTGTGTGACCACAACGTTTCAAGGTAATTAGTTCGACGTTAATAAAATTTTTATTTACTGATTTTCATTTTCTGTGTAAAAAAATATAAACACCAAAAATTTAAATTGTTAATGATATTAGAATGCCATGGCAATATATAATAAATAATGCCAACAGAACTTATTAATGTTCTCCTATGAATTTTACAGGTGTTAGTTGAAACAGTTGAGAAAGCAGATGACGACACGGCATTAAAGGTTCTCATTGAACTTGCTGAATCAACACCCAAATTCCTCCGGCCGCAAGTGGAGACCATCTTTCAAGTCTGTATCAAGGTGAGAAATGATGACATTATATTGTAGACAAGTTCAAACTGAGTATCTCATAACTTTATAAGTTATATATATTGTATTATTTTGAAATTTGTGATTTACTATTATTTAATTATATACAATTAATTATGCACATCAACTCCTACGTATACATTTCCAAATGAAATGTATTACTGCCATAGTGTGCAATAGAAAGTTGAGGATTTCGCTAACATTATCCTTTCAATAGGATGGAGTTTGATAGTAACCCTCAAAACAATGAAATTCCCTTCCATCTTGAATGTATGTTAGTTATACATATAGAACCAATTCCAAGTTTGAATCAGGGATTAAGTTAGGATATTACAAATAATGTATAAATACATTTAAATATAATTATAACTTGATCAAATAACACATGAGAAAATCTGAATACCTTAAAGTTCCTTATAATATAAAACTCATGTTTTGAAACAAGTTTAAAGTTTGTTTAACATGTATTGAGTTAGCACAGTAAATAACTTAAACCCCTGGATTCTGGCAGGGACTTTGTATTCTTCTTACGGTTGCTCCATCAGTGGGTAAATTATGGGTTGTGGTGAAAATTTATGTAACATCTCTCTTGACATGTACCCAATTTGTCTGGTACATTCACTCCGATAGCAGCTCAATGCTCCATTTAAATTTTATTTGTATGCTGCAATGATGAACGTGTTGTAGGTGGTGAGTAATGCAGACGCAGACGACAACTGGCGTCAATTGGCGCTAGAGGCGCTGGTGACGCTGTGCGAGACTGCACCAGCGATGGTGCGAAAGCAGGTGCCGAACGCCATTAGCATGCTGACTCCGCTCGTGCTGCAGATGATGTGCGAGCTGGACGACGAGCCCGATTGGTCCATGCAAGACAACGTCGAGGACGAGGACAATGAATTGTGAGTATCATATGTATATAGTGCCCGTCGATATTGCTTACACCTCAAAAATGCGCAACTAGTTGAAATTTGATAGCATATTGGACTTACTCGCGTACTACTAAACAATTCTTAAATGTAAATACATAAAAATACTTAGGATATTTAAGATTGAATTCTTTGCACCTAGGTGAATAACGTCGTAGTAATTCGAATCGCACCATTTTCTAGTAGTCTGATCTAAGAATTAACATATTGAACAGAGTAAAGTTAAAACAAATAAGTAGAGAAGAATTTAGTACCTACAGAAGACCTTATGACATGATTACATAATAAAACTGTCAATGGACATTGATAGAGATGTTATTTATTTGTTTAAATTTTTGTGTATATGGTATATTGGCTTTTTGTAATTCTGTTTCGCATATTTTATTGTATTGTAGTTTTATTTTGTGTTTATTAAAAAAACCACTCGAACATAAAAACTCCTCCTTTTTTGAATCCTGTTAAAGATGTATTCCATAGGTAATAAGGGTAATGAACAAAGAATACAGATAATGTACAAATTCTGTCTGTACTTGTTGCATATCACAAAAAACAAGGAATAAATATAAATTATTTAGGATACATGTCATCCTGGAAAATGGATCTGTTTCCATGAAAATTTCTAAGAAGAAACGAGGGCAAGGTTACTTACTAGTTTTGTGTTTAGTTTGAATATTTTTTTTTGTATGTAATGAGTTGTAAGATTCTTTATTCAGCTTCATGATTAAGATATTGTCGCTTCGGAGAATCTTACAAGATTAAATATCGAGATAATTAGCATCCCTTGTAAATTATGACATATGGATGTCAGTCCCTCGATAACATTTTATTGTTAAGTAGTCTATAAACTTGTTTAAGTAATATTCTTTGCTAATGACAGTACACACTTTCAGAAATTATGTGGCTGCCGAGTCTGCCTTAGATCGCATGTGTTGTGGACTGGGTGGTAAAATCATGCTCAACCTGATTGTTGGACAAGTGTCTGAAATGTTGAGCTCACAAGACTGGAGGCGTCGTCACGCGGCACTGATGGCAGTGTCTGCAGCTGGGGAGGGCTGCCACAAGCAAATGGAACAAATGCTGGACCAAGTTGTGTCAGGTGTACTCAATTATCTTACTGACCCTGTATGTATTACCTCTGTTATTTTTATATACTTAAATTTTGATTTGATTTTCATATATATATCTCTATCAAGATGTTTCTTATATTCCAGCATCCTCGTGTCCGGTATGCAGCATGTAATGCTATTGGACAGATGTCCACAGACTTTGCTCCAGTGTTTGAGAAGAAATTCCATGACAAAGTTGTACCCGGTTTACTTATGGTGCTTGATGATAATGCAAATCCACGCGTGCAGGTACCACAATGGACTATTTTTTAATATCAAAATATACTAACTTTTAACAGTAGACTACACTTAGGATAGTGAATTATTATGGTTAAACCTGCCTACCAAGCAAAGCACCCCAAATGCAATTCCTGATTTTATTTTGACAGATAAATGTTTATGGTCAGGTCTTAGTATTGTAGTTGTAAATGCATGCAACCCATAGCAAAAATCCTGATATGGGTGGGGGGTACAAGTAAATCTTCCATGCTTATGTTATTTTAACAATTTTCAGGCTCATGCGGCTGCTGCATTAGTCAACTTCAGTGAAGATTGTCCAAAGCCAATTTTAACTTTATACCTTGGACCGTTGATGAACAAGCTTGAAACTATTTTGACTACCAAGTTCAAAGAGGTGAGATTTATCAATATTGAGACTGTCCAATGTTCGTTAGTGGCAAAACCATTCAATAGGTTCAGCCACCTCCATATCATTGGAAGATCAAATATGGCAATTGCTCCCTTTTCATCTGAAATAGATAATTAGGGATCTCAGTCCAAAAACAATCAACAAAATAATATTGAAGGAGAATCTTATATAAGGATTGTTTTTGTGATGTTACTGCATTTCTTGGTTTCATTTAATAATTGTTATGGCTTTTAACTTTAACCTAATTGCATACTATATTAATATGATGTTATATTTTGTTACAGTTGGTGGAACGCGGTACAAAACTTGTACTGGAACAAATCGTCACCACTATAGCGTCAGTAGCAGATACGGTCGAGGAGGACTTTGTAGAGTATTACGACCGCCTGATGCCGTGCCTAAAGTATATCATTGCAAATGCAAACACTGATGAATTGAAAATGCTACGAGGCAAGACTATTGAGTGCGTCAGTCTTATCGGTAAGTTTATTTATAAAGTAACAAAGTAAATAGAGAATTTATCATATTTTGATATTCTCTTCATAGTTTCAAATCGAAAATATTTTTTTGTGCAAATCATATTAAACATACTAAAGTATGGTTAATATTATGAAACTGCAATCAGTACAATTGATTTTACAAACTATTTTCTTAATATTTTACCTATACTAATAACATACCTACTACCTATACCTACCTACCTATACCTATAACCTATACTAATAATATACAGCAGGAGTTTATTAATTATTTGTCTAAATTAAAAAGTGCATAATAAGCCATGCTTATTCCAATACAGATTTTTTACTGCATTGATGTATTGTAATAGTCATACATCTTACTGCAAACAGTAAGGCTCATTTTACCTACTTGTAGGGTTGGCTGTGGGAGAAGAGAAGTTTTTGCCGGATGCGTCGGAAGTAATGGACTTGCTGTTAAAGACTCACACTGAAGGAGACCAGCTCCCAGCTGATGATCCTCAGACGTCGTACCTAATTTCAGCCTGGTCGCGTATTTGCAGAATTATGGGTATGACTTTTTCCTTCGCCATATGTGTATATATTTTCCTCCGAATATATAAATGGTGAAGTGTGTCTAGAATCTACATTTAGTTAAAAACACGCTCGTACCCCCGCACTAGGATTCCCTGTGTTGCTGGTGGCATATATAAAAATGACATTACAAACACCCATGATCCAAGTACAAACATTTATCTGTCACATAAATGTCTGCCCTAGCCGGGAATCGAACTCGAGAAGCCTCGCTCGGCAGGTAGGGTCACTACCAACTGGGCTATGGGGTCTTCATATTAAAAAACATTTATACTGCAAACAGGAAGTTTCTTTTTTTTTTTTTTTATTCATAACAATATTTCAACCCATTTTAATGGACAGTGGTGTTGGGGAAACTATGATCAATCTTAAATTTTTTAAAGTCCATAATAATGTAAATTTAAAAACAAATTGATAAATAAAAATATTTATTAAAATAATAGGTAAAAATATATGTTAAATTATTTCTTTTCAAACAATATTTTTTCTAAATAACTTACCTTATTTTACTGTGTTTGTTATCCACCAGGAAAAAAGTTTGCTCAGTACTTACCCATGGTTATGGAGCCAGTGATGCGCACAGCAGCCATGAAACCTGAAGTGGCGCTTCTCGACAACGAAGATTTGGAATCAGTCGAGGGAGATCAGGACTGGCACTTTGTAACATTAGGTGAACAGCAGAACTTCGGCATCAAGACGGCTGGTATGATAATGACCTTAATTTTAGTAAATAAATTGAATTACACTGCTAGTAGTGTTTCAATGATAAGTTTCTTTTATACTCACCTATGATGACACATCTATGGAAGTAGTTATGGTTCATAGAGATTTAAAATGAAAATCACAATAACTGTTAACCTCTTGATAGAAAATAATATGTATATATATGATTGGTAAAAGTTATGGCATAAGAGACTAGAACAGTTCTGTGTGTATAAATTATTGGTGGGCTAATTAATGCAAGTTCTTTAGTGTAATGTTAACTACTTATGTTACAAAAATGTATGTGACCTATACTATTTTTTTATTTTCTAACAACAACAATCTCTTTATAGGTCTTGAAGATAAAGCATCTGCATGCGACATGCTAGTCTGTTATGCCCGTGAACTTAAGGAAGCATTCTCAGAGTATGCTGAGGATGTTGTCAAGCTGATGGTACCAATGCTCAAGTTCTATTTCCACGATAACGTGCGCACGGCGGCGGCCGAGTCGCTGCCCTACTTGCTGGAGTGCGCTCGCATTCGAGGCCCGCAGTACATACAGGGCATGTGGGCATACATCTTGCCTGAGCTGTTGAAAGCAGTTGATGCAGAACCAGAGCAAGATGTTCAAGTTGAACTGCTCAATAGTCTTGCCAAGGTAATTTTCATTAGTTATTACGTCGCTCAGAATTGAAGTCTATGGGTAAAACAAAAGTAAAACAGTCACTGAGTCTATTATAAAGCAAATTCATATTTTCAGTGCAGTGAGTAAAATAGTGATGGCTATTAAGTTAACTTTAAAAAATGCCATAAGACATGAATACAGAATTAAAATATCACTGACAACTTAGATTAAAGAATGTCTGTCATTTAAATGTGTATCATGACTGGGAACTAAACCTGGTTATTAGTCATGCAGGATTGGTAGTGACTGCAATAAAAATTTGTCAATTGCAATATGACAAAACTAAGTACAAAATACATATTGATTTGTGCAGTGCATTGAGCTGTTGGGTGCTGGTTGTCTCACTGATGAGATGATGGCGGAGGTGCTGCGCATTCTGAACAAACTGCTTACGGAGCACTTTGAACGTGCTGTCGCTCGTCGTCAAAAGCGTGCTGACGAAGATTATGATGAGGTTAGTTATATTACACTTCACTTAATTCAAAACATCACGAAAATACCGACATTAGCCCACATGATATTTGAATAGATTTTAATATAATATTACCAGGTAGATATAAAATCTTTTACCCGAAACATTTGAAGACTAATCCATGGTTTACATGAGTTCAATACCACAATGCTTATCAGTTATTCACAAAATTGTTATAACCTCCTATTGCATGCTGATATATAGGTTGTAGAAGAACAACTAGCGGACGAGGATAACGAGGACGTGTATGGACTTTCGCGCGTCGCGGACGTGCTGCACGCACTCATGATCGCGTACCGCGAGAACTTCTTCCCTCACCTGGACTCGCTCCTGCCGCACCTCGTCCACCTGCTCTCGCCTGGCCGCCCCTACTCCGACCGACAGTGGGCTATCTGCATCTTTGACGATGTCATTGAATATGGAGGCGAGTTCGGTATTTCTTTTATGGCAGTTTCATTTTGTTGTTTTTTTTTTTACATAATAAGCAATCTGCAAGTGTATATCTTACCTACAAATTTATTGGCATAAATTGACAGACAGTTTCTAAAAGAAAAAAAAGCTATTTTAGTGAAAGTAAATTAATATTCAATTTAAAAAGAAAATAACTTTCAATACGTTCTTCATTAAAAAAAGCTATAACAAATTTTCATAACTTTTGTCAAATAAATAAGTTGTCAAGTTGTTGCAAAATGCCACCATTTATTCTAGGTCCAGCATGTGTTAAATACCAAGATATATTCCTCGAACCTATGTTGAACGGTCTGCGCGAACCCGAGCCGGAAGTGAGACAGGCGGCGGCGTACGGCTGCGGCGTCTTGGCGCACTTTGGCGGACCACAGTTTGCTGGTGCCTGTGCTCGCGCCGTGCCGCTGCTCGCCGCCCTCATCGCCGAGCCGAATGCAAGATCTGTTGAAAACCTTAACGCTACCGAGAACGCTATATCTGCCGTCACAAAGATCATCAAATATAATCATTCGCAGATCAACAGAGATGAAATCATTAGACATTGGTAAATATAGCTTGCAACACAAAAAAAACATTACTGGTATAAGTGATAGATCTCGTGAGACATTATTGTCCCTATGATTCCTATGGGCAGGTTACTGTGTATTGCACTATTGGAGCATGTGAGGCCGCAGTTCGTATTATCATTTCCTTGATGTGCAGTTCAAAGAAATCAAAAATCTATGAAGCTACAACTTGGTTTATCCTGTTTTCGTTCAATACGTAAAATGCATAATCTAGACTCAGAAATAAATATCAATGTTATGTATTAATTTTATATAATTAGAAAATAATTTCAAGATTATAACGATAAAGATATATAAGCTTTGTCTAGCTCTTTTTCTAATAATAAGAAGAATAACCATTTCTGTTATATACAATTTATATTCTTTATAATGATTATTAAAGATTTATAGTCACTCATGAACCGTGCATTACAAACGCATTTTTTCATTACTGATCATTGCTTTTCACTAAAACAATTATCATGCGACAGGTTGACCTGGCTGCCGGTAGTGGAGGACACCGAAGAAGCGCCTCACGTGTACTCTTTGCTATGCGAGTTAGCTGCTGGCGGGCACCCGGCGCTCGATACGCCCGACGCACCACAGCGTGTCATCGCGGTCCTCGCAGAGGCATTCCTGCGCGACGCTGTACCGACAGAGAACCCCGTATTCGCACAGATGGTGCAACTCGTTAGGCAGATACAGGTAACAACTTTTATTATACTAATATAAATTAAAAAAAAAAAAAAAACATTAATACTATTACTAATTGTACATAGTTGTGGAATAAAAAATATTTATAATCCTAAGAATTGTTTTAGTTAAATATTTTTTACAAAAACAAACTTTTTTATTATACATAAAATACACTGAACTGATATAGCAGAAAACCTCCCAAGAATTTAAAGAATATAAATTTATTGCATGTTACCATTATATACTTAAATAATATAGAAGCCAAACATAAAAAAATGCATTGATTATACAGATTGAAATTGTTAAGGGTCTCTGGATGGTGTTTGTTACAAGAGATAAAAATTATATTGCCTATTGAGATCAAGAGCTGTTTAAAAAGAGGCTTATCTTAGTTGGCAAACTCTCCCATATATTTATAGGGGCAATTTTATTGGCCTAATTAAAAAATAATAATTTACTGTAAATTATTAACATTTAATGTAAGTACTGATGCAATAGGCTTAATTTAAAACTATGTATTTCAGAGTAACGCGGAGCTGTTCAATTCATGCCTGATGCAGCTCAGCTCGGAGCACCAAGAGGCGCTCAAGGTGGCGCTCTCGACGCAGTAGAGCCTAAGCCATCCTATTTATTGCTCCACACTGCGTACGCTCCTTCAACTTGTATCAGAGAAATATTTCATCGACCGCCTCCTATGATTACTCTAAATGTAACCTATTTATAATGGCATATTAATAAAAGTAACTACCTATTCTAACTACATTCTTGTCTCTTCTGTGTTGAAAATAGTACCGATTGATGACACTAAGGTAAGTATTATATACATTCTACTTCTATCCATGTTAAGGATTGTTTCTCCGATCTCATTTCAAAGAGAACATCTGTTGAGCTAAAATTGCTGTGATATATTTTTTTTTGTACTGATTTTGATGTTCATCCAGTGAAAACTAACTTGCTATGTTGTTGACCATGTAGATGTCGATTTCTATGAAAACGTTATTTCTTTCGTAAGCCATATTTTAGACCATTTATAAATGTGGTTGGTCCAATTTTTATTCGCATATTTTTGGCTCTGGCTGTATGTTCATGAGATAAATATTATCTTCTAGTGTTTCAATATTGAATAGTATTTACTGTTTGCATAGGTTAACAGAACATCTATATATATTCAGTTGCTTGCTAATATTTATTTTGGAAGCATTTACGGATTTTTATTGTTCATTGTATAACCGAAAAGTACTAGTTAATTTTTTGCATTATCCTATAATTAAATTGGACCCCTGCATTCTTCGTTTAATATTTTAGTTTTAATTTTCCATATTCGGCTGCGTTGGGGACTTTGTAGCTATTTTTCGCAATGGACGAGATTTGTCTGTTTGTAAGAAATAATTTTATTCAATAAATATATATAATATTATATATATATATACATTTCTTTGTTTAACTAAAATAAAAGTTATTGACATTTATAACTTGTTTTGTTTGATGTTTATCCTTAGCTTAAAAGATATTCTTTCTTGAAACGAGTGGGAAAACGCAGTTGCTATTATTAGGAGTAGTTATTGTGAATTTAAAACTTGTAAACTTGGTTTTGTAATTTCAAATTAATATGGATAGTCGTAAAGTGATTTGTTGGTCACAATGCCTTTAGTCTTGCACCGGTCTAATTAAATTATGCTGAAACTCGAGCTTAACGTATAACATACCAGATTAAATTAAAATACGTAATGTAAAATTGCCTTCTTTTTACCGTAACAAATGTGTAAGTGTCAATGAAATGTTAAGCCAAAAGATCTTTTATCTATCGTTCTTCTATGAAAATGTTCTTTGAATCATGAAATTAGGATTTTAAGTTGCGTGCTAACAAAATATATAATTGGTATATTCATTTATTCTTGCATGTTTGAAAATTTATTGCAAAAAGCAGTTAAATGTTTCCGCCCTTACCCCCAATTGAAACTGATCTAGTTTACTACATTCTTTAAGGGTGAAAAATTGGTTACAAAGGAATTTACAAGGTATATTTCATAGCGTACTATTCCGACTAATTATTAGTGAGACAAGTCCATTAAATCTAGACAGTAAGTAAATATTACCTACTTCAATTTTAAGATTCAATACATTGATAACCATCTCTTATATTTACTGTATTTATAACTGTCGTCAATTATACGAGTACGAGATTATCAGGATAGAGGACAATACAAATTGTCAACTAAGATATGAGATACATAACAAAAAATTTACGTCATACACCTATTGTGTTGCCCTAAGGGTGTTTTAAATCGAGTCGATTGACATGATCAAAATAAGTCATCTTACATTATACTCATTTGTAGTGAGACAACAGGTACCATAAACATGAGTATTATATTAAGTTTATAACAGGTAGCAGTCGCCAATAATCAAACTTAGTCGTATAGTATATATATTAATTTCTGATAATTTTGAGCTTCGCAACTCAACAATTATACTGAACGTTCGTACTTATACCATCACCAATGCAAAGTTGTAGGGTGATTTGAAAACCTTCACGGTGTCGCGTGTTATTTTTATGCATCATATAAAATTACTATGCTATTTTACTTACATCGGACAAAATTTTGGATGATTGACCAACTGTAGGTGAATCACTATTGTCCCTAGACCAGTGATTCTCAACCTTTTTTTTGTTGCGGCACATATTTAACGATTTCAAAATTTGGCGGCATATAAAGAAAAAAATTATTTACTTACTACAACACACTGTATAAATAGTTTATGACAAAATTTTTAAATATACGAAATAAACTAATATATACTACAATAATAACTAAACGTTTATTAAGGGATTAATTACAAGCTAATAATAAAAATATTTTTAATGCGAAATTTGAGCTTGATGTTTTTTGATAATTTCATTTATATTTGGTCGTAAAAATGACAATGCTACTCTCATATCGTCTTCTACATTTAACAATCTTGATCTTTTTTTAGTTTTAATGTTGGCTAATGCTGAAAATCCGAATTCA
>DWPT01002641.1:0-15813 GCA_018251895.1 Agathymus mariae mariae | reverse complement strand
AAGTTTTAAAATAGCTTGCAATTAATAAAATATTTTTTTGTTTGAATAAATGAATTTGATGCTCCAATATTTTTTTTTTAATATTTCACTTTATACGTAGCGAAGCACGTACCGGGACGCTAGTATATATTTTTTTGCAAGTGGTTATTAAAAAAATGTTACGAATGTAATACAACACAATATTAAGTATAATAACAGTCTGGCCATTAACCGGTGGCGTAAAGAGGCGTAACGTTTCACTTTAACACATAACAACCACTTTTGTTCACGCATTTTAATATAAAGTTGGAACTAGTAAATAAATTATTTTACAAATAATATAGTATTTAAATGAAAAAAAATATATATATCCAAATAGAAACGTGATACACAATATCTTGAAACGAGAAATATTCATAATTTGTGTGTGTCTTCATATCAGCTATAAAAGATTCTTCGTCCTCCAACGGGGATCGGTGTTCGTTTTCGTATCCTCGTGGATACCTATTCATTACGGGAGCTATGGGTGGGCAATGCCGGACTCCTACTAGCTAAAACTACTTTCTGAGTTCCTTCGCAGCACCGCTGGTGGGAATTACGAGTACTCGTCTCGGGCCATCCAGATTTTTTGGTTCCTTTTGAACGTCTTGTCAAAGTTGGGATTGGGATGGGATGGAATTGAAGTTTCTCTATTCCGTTGTGCTTGGTAAGCCTTACTCCGTCGCCTCATTCTTGTGCCACGAATTGGGATGATCGTATGTAGTATCATTCCCGCGCCGTACGTGATTAAGCAATTTTAACTTTCATGCGACTTGTAAAGGTACTTAATAGATATTATAACAGGCAATTGATAAGGACGCCTGGAATAATGGCATTGCAACAGGTTTCGCGTAGGTAAAAACTGGGGAGCACAGCTATATAACGCAATTTCAAATGACGTCAAAAATGCACCGTTAAACGTTTTTAAGAAAATACTTGCCGATTATATTAACAACTATATTTAATTGATATTTCACATGCAACTTGGGCCACCGCCCAACTTGTAAGTGTAGACGGTGAATTGAACAAGACAGGGAACTCGTATCTCAGAACGCGACTCAACTAAAAAAACCTTAGTAAAACTAATTACATCGGGATAATGTTTATATTACTTAGGAATGGTTCTCAAATAAGTTAAATAATGTTTTTTTGGGAAATCTTGGAAGATCTTTAATCCGAAAAACTTACCTTATAATTATCATTTGTCATTGTTAAAAGATGTTGAGAAGTTTATTTTTCTATAAAAAGTACAACTAATTAGTACTTGGTAGATCGAAACTATTAGGGACTACCAACTAGGCTACAGGGTGGTCAGTTGGTGATTTATGTGACCACACACACGGATACAACTCGAAAAGGTATGTGTATGAGTATCACGTACGGAGTGTTGATATGAATGTGTGCAGTGATTTGTTGGCAATAGTGGCAATCATCTTATGTTGTTTTTACCGAGTGCCATTTCCATCAATTACTTAATGACTGCTGTTAGGTTATTCATTAATTATTACTGTCCAGCTAATAAACGTGACTAGATAACTAAAATATAAATAAAACAGCTAGGATTTTGTAGAATAAAAAGTATGATTTTCAATATCCCTACTGTAATGTAATTGTTCTACACTTGTACTTGCGTCTTCTCTCACAAGGATGTTATAACCTCTCCTTTGGCATTTAATGTGGATTTGCAGACATCAAACGCCTGAGAACTTTATGGGTAATTCTAAGATATGCAAGATTATTAAGATGTTTTGATTGAATGAACCAAAAGATACTTATTTTTTGATATACGTCTAATTGGTGCCGGATTTCGTAAATATCGGATTGTGCAAGATCCCGACGCGGAAAACCTCCGCTATTACTGGCTGTAGTACCGAATAGTGTCGAGGGATATGATTTATGTGTGTAAAAAATATATCGTAACACGACGCTATAGTTTAGTTGGTAGTAATGGTTATCAAGTGAAGGGTTCGATTCCAACGAGACATTTATATGATATTAACATTAGGGATGAAAACTTTTACAGGTTTATTACACGTTTGCGTGTGTTGCGTTACATCTATCGCGGGTGTTGCCCTCGGTGGGCTAGTGACATAGCTGTCATAGCGTCATGGAGCACAGTTCACGGCCTTAATGATGCATTCTGGACTACTTACTACGTAAGCGTGTCACAGACCTGTGTTAATGTCCGAGATATTAACGAGCCGGGAAAGGTCGTTAGCACTTTCAGGTATTTGGTTCTTAGGCCTGACACGCTCGCCTTGATCTATGTATTCTATGTTAATAGCCAACAAACAAACAGATTATTAATGGTCCAAATATTATTCTATACAAATATTTAAAGAAGCCAAGGAACAATGTACGAGTGACTGACATATTTTTAATCTATTATATTAATTGGGAAATAAAAAAACAAACGAACAAAGACTTAAAGATTTATTAATCACAAAAAACAAATAGCAGCAATTACATTATACGTAAATTATTTATTTTGCATGCTGTGACTACCTTAAGTGTAATTATGTATATGTATGTGGAAGCTACTTTAGACTACTATTATGTAAAACAATGCATTGTCACATTTAATTCTGTTGGTGGTTCAATTATATAAATAAATAAATAAACAACTGCAATAGTGAAAAAACTATGTTGCAGCAGTTAACGCCCAAAACAAACGATACAGATTCATTTCTTGAAATAGAAAATATTGCAATGCAAACGATTGCCTGTTATTTTTCATTACGATAAAATTTAGCATGTGGCACATGTTTTAACGAATTTACGTTACCGATCTTGCAGACAATAGTCATATTGACGAAGATTTATAATAAGATGTTGAAGCCAACCCTGAACAAGCTAGCTGTTGTTCGGGTGAGTAAAGGCAGATAAATCTCAATCAAATCTTCGTAACTGCACAGCGTGACCTGCAATCCACGCTTCATTACAATCACAAATGAATGGTCACAGTTTATATATAGATGCAGCACTAATCTATTATGCAAATTACACCAAAACCGATCCGATTGTGAATTGGTTATGGTGCAATTTAATGTTGCCACTGAGCTGTGAGGGCCAAACGACGTGATTCAGGTGGGATTGTGGATTCGGAAAGCTTTCATTTTGCTGTATTTAAAGTTTTTATAGGTTTAAGTTAGCGTTAAATTAATCCTCTAAGCTTTAGCGTTCATTATGCATGGGGCAATCCAAAACAGTCTACCTGATTAGCATTTAAACCAAATAGGACTGTTTAATGATAACAGTTACTTAAAACCAGTCAGTATATACTGCTGTGATACTACATAATATAATACAATACGTTTTGTAGTTGTAGAAATCACGTAGTGCCAGCAGGATCACGCACGAGACGTCGCTCTTGACACGGTTCGCTCGTGACGTGATTGACCACTATTTGGTGCGTTACGCAATCACCACAATCGACACTTCCTTATTAGTTAGCTGTTAGATAGCCATGTCTACGACGGCTTTCCCTTCACTACATTGATTAAGCTGTGAAGTGTTTGCGAGAGAGAGACTTAAATCTGATTCATGAGGTTGACATCGAAAAGGGCACTCAAAAATTTTCACCAGTCTTTACAAGTCTACTCGGAGTTTAATGACGTATACTGGTTTTCTTTATATCATCTGTTCACCTGATCATTGGAGCCTGTAGTCATTTGAAGATTCTTCTTCTAAATTTGTCTTTGAACGACCAATACTGAAAAGTCTCCCAGTACTTGCCTTCTTAGAGCTGATAGTGTTATCACAGAATTTAACTGCTTCCTGAAGTTTTACGCAGACCATTACTCGAAGTAATCATTGACCTCTTGACGGTTAGTTGGATCTGGTACGTATATGTCGGTTGATAGATAAAAAGTAAAAAAATTACCGAGACTGTAAAAAGAAAGCGAAAACTGTGAGGAATGTCTTATGCAATTACTGTTTGCGGTCAGCACGGCCGCTGTACTCGGACGTAACAAGCTCAAATATGTAATCTGTGTCAAGAGCATTACAAATTCCGTAGTAGACATTCGTGATAGCCTGCCAATAGGATAAACCTATCAAATTGATATCCAAGGAATTCAAGAGCTGCAGTGTTTATTTAATATCAGATGGGACAGTTGCTAATAGAGAGTTGCGGGTGGCATGGACTTACCACGAATATGACGTCACAGACACCCATGACCCGAACAAACATTTATCTTTATCTGTCACATCAATGTATGCCCCGGCCGGGGATCGAACCCGGGACCCCTCGGTCGGCAGGCAGGATCACTATCATCTGGTCTATGGGGTCGAGTGGGACCCAAAAGTACTTTATTAATCTAGAGCCGTAGAACAGGATTTATAATGTTTGAGAACATGCGTATAATGTTTGATGTGCGTACAAATCTAGTTGCATCTGCTCAAAATTTTAATTTTATCTGGGGTACTTTTCTACCCGCGAAATAAACTGATTCCGAGAAATTTTTCAAAGCGAAATGAGGGCGGGTTGTACTGAAAAATAAATAGCTGGTATCAACGCACTTTGCTCAATACTAATGATACCCTTGCACCAGTGAAAGTAGTTCAACTGACTCGAAGATATTGAATTCTGTGGTTCCTTCGCGCACAATGGAACGCACTTAGGTTAATATCCCACACTATGTCAATAAAAATACTTCACTTACTTCTTTCTATGGTCAATAATTTGGATATGAAAGAACGGAAAGTTTTGCCAATTTGGCGTACATACATTTGTATTATATGTATGATGATCAGCTCATATGTTATGGTAATCTTTAAATATTCAGTCACGTAGCTGACACGCCTTTATTTCACATATTTTCTATATTTAATGTAAGAAAACAGACTAAATACGAATTAGACTGACGTACACAGGGTATTTTAAATCCGATTTTTCCGTCCAGCAGTATGAGCGAATATTGTACGAAACAAGAAAATCAAATAAAAACATATTATTTGTATGCTCGTTGTAGGCGTAAAACACTCATTATGTGAGTTTTTAAATATTATGTTTAACCGTCTTACGAGTAGGTAAACATCTATCGTGACGGATGTTCGAACACGGAAAGGACTTGGGTCGTTACCTTTATGGCGAGCATGGGAATATGAAGTCAAATGTATTTACTAGATAGAACAGAATAGAAAGATGATGCTACAATGACCAAATAACAGTTTGTACGTCAATCAAAATGCCGGAATGACTCGACGCTGTTACATTCATAGTGGGCGGAATGGTGTAAAGTTACGTGTCTGGAGCCTGGGGTAAGCACAATACTGATAAAAGTATGATAACGCTTCTGCACTCAGGTCACCTTATTAATAATTCACGGATATTTACCTGTATGCGGAGTATGTATGAATAACAGATGCTATGCCAATCATAATTTGCAGTTGAGTCAATTTGTGGCCTAACATAAAAAAGCTGGTGACAATATGTGAGGCATATTGTGGAGAGGCATGATCTAACCTACAAAGAAAAGAAAAATGTACTGATTGTCTTAAGTCCGAGGGTACCACCTATATGAGTTTTCAAAGTTAAATATCTTAGGCACATATTAACTCTTGATCATGAAGACGACAAAGATATCGAGAGGAAATTGAGGGCGTTGTCGGTGAGAGCAAATATGCTTGTTCGTGGGAGTGTTCGTTGTTCAAACAACATGAAGATGACATGGTTTAGAGCCTACTGCATGGGTTTCTACACATATCCTATCGTAAAAGTACTCTCAAAAATTCTATAACGCCCTCCGGGTTCTATATAATATGCAATAAGGGTACTGATGGGCTGCTTCGATTCTGTAGCGCATTAGGTATTTTAGCTTCGGCGCGAGTCGATTGTATTTAAGTCACTATGTGCTAAATATTTGGGTCCCAAATGCACAGATTGTGAGGCGGTACCGATAGCATCCTGAAAATGACTGCTAGCAGATTAGACTGCAGGTATATGAATCATTGCTGCGCTGCTTCTAATGGCGCAGTAATGAGTCACACAGGGTTTTTAATGAGATTTAGGTTAGGTGCTAAGCTAGACTATAAATATGTAATAATAACAAATATGACTCATTTATTACTTGAATTTCAATCTGTTATATATATAAGTGAAATTATTCCACTGACACATTCAACTAATGACAGCGTTCGCATTGCTTTGAGTTATTACATATTATTGACCCAAGAAGTAGTTCCACTGCTCTATAGGCGCCATTGTGAGAATAGACCAGAGCCCAGCTGTCGTACAATTATGGGTTGTAATGAAGATGATGATAGGCGATAAGGTTATAATTTGTTTTTGGATCAAATATACACTTATTGTTCAGTAGCTCGTTGCTAACTTTGTCAATATCCACGTTCGAAACCAACCTAAGCACTATGATCGCTTCAAGCGCTTTACCGTTTAGTTAATAGTAATTAGACAGATAACTTAATATGTATTTAATGGAGATATTTTCATATGTATATATTTGCGTCAGCTTTCCCTGGCTTCGAACAAAAGTGAAAATTGTATTGTAATTGTGAGTTAGCAGAGCAGAACACATTCGACTCAGCGTCGAACATACTTCTTAATTTTGAGCGCTCTTACGCTAAACATGCCTAGTATTTCTTAATTTTGTTTAATCGGTTTTCGTATTCGTAACTTAGTAAATATTGACCTAAGTTCAAGTAGTACATCGCGAGCTCGATTCCTGGAGTAGCGCAGATTTTTTTTTTTATCATAATAGCCGACAAACGAGCAGACAAGCCACCTGATGGTAAGTAGTCATCGTCGCCCATGGACATCAGCAAGACCAAAGGTATCACTGATGCGGTGACAGCCAGGAAATAAGAAGGTAAAAAAGAAGTAGGTACTGGCTCTCAAGCCCCCCCCCCCCCAGCCGGAACACGACGACTTTTGTATTGTCTTCGGGTCTTCAATGTGAGTTTTTACTTGTGTTTCATGTTCGTGCCTACCGTGACATATGTACGTTTACGAATAGTTTGTCCTTACTATTATCTAAGTTATTTAATGTTGTTGTATTCATAACACGGATTTTTAATATCATAAACGGTATTTCTTGCGACGGTTCTTCTCAGAGCGAAAACTTGTAGAGCCGTTGAAGATGATTTACTAAATTAAATGTAGTATTTCCACTAAGTGTTTTTACGAACGATTAAAGATTCTTAGAATTCGAGAAGCATATATTATCTTGATTTGCTAACGATGTTGTTGAATGGTCAGATTTTTCTTGGTACTGGTGAAAGACTTCACGTTCTGACCTGTAGTCGCACTAAGAAAAAATAATATTGAAAAACTATCCATCCAAGTTCCGCAATAATTAGAATCGTTACAAAATTGTATCACTTCGTCATTAACAGCGCAATTGTTGGACTGTTGCTTTCTATAAAAAGAGGACTCGAAGCGAGCCGGATCACTGGGAAAGATCTTGTGAAGTATGCTGTAGTTTTTCAAAGCTTCACTTTATGCCTATTTTTACAATTAATCTATTATAATTATTAGTGATGCCTAATGATTTACAATTATTCCTAAAACTGTTTTTTATGTAAATATCAATACTAATATTATAAAGAGAGTGTACGAGTTTTGTGAATACGTGTATTATGTACTTTGAATGAAACGCATGAGTAAGTGTAGTTAATGTTAATGTACGAGCACTTCGTACGGCTTAAATCTAAGAACAAGCCGAGTTAACTGTTGAAACTTCGTTGAATATTTTCCAAGCGAACAGAATATAGTGTTATCTATATATACATAAACAAGGACAAAACAATTCAGTACCATTTTGGTTTGTTTGTTAACGGATTTTCTTTTGTTCGTTTGGTGGCTACTGAGGAGTTAGCGTTATGCTTAAAAAAATAAATCTGAACTTGATTCACAAGGCGAATACTAATTATATTATTATTATTAATTTACTATAAAGTTTTAATCGCCAGTTGTCCATTCCAAATATAACAGAACTAACAACTGATTAAGAACGAAAACTAACCGCAGGGACTAATATGAACATATTGAATACAACCAAATCAACCTGAACTGTAAAAGGTGTGTTGTTTTACTGTGCGTTCTCGGGCCATGCCCCCGCTCAATTATTAAAAGTAGGAAATGGTCTTAAACAAGAGTACTCGTCAAGAAAAAAGAAATTGAACTAGCAATCATAATTTCTCTAAATATTATAACATTATTTTGTCACCGAACTTAGTAAGTAGGGCTAAGCTCAATCGGACGTAGCACCGAATGAATTAAATAAAGTTTTTATAAATATGAAACACAATTGTGTAATGTACTATTGTGTTTTTGTAATGTATATCATTGTTACTTTTATATGAATTAATTTTTTTGATAGCACAGGAAAATCAGTAGTCTAAATCCTATAACTTATACAGGACAGTTTTCTTGGATGCTTTTTATAATACTTTATAATACGAGAATTTAATTTAGATTTGATATGTTTTTTTGTGAACTGCCGTTACAAATACTTACAAGTGCGCGTACAGTCGTTTAGATCCGATTGTTGCGATGCAGTCCCTGGTGAGTGGCGAGCGAGTGGTGCTTTATGAATAGTACGTATCCAGTCATCGCCGTTCCCACGCCGCAGTGGTTATGCTAATCACGTAATCTGTCTACAACATAAGTAGGTAATGTCACGAAGCGGCCGCGGCGTCGATGTACCTGCATACGTTATGGTTTTGTTTTATGTAAATTTTATTATTAACTTTATCTTTCTCATTTTATTGGGTTTTGATGTAGTATATTTGAAGTTGGTAGAAGAATTAGTAGTTGTATATCTTTACCTGGTTTTGCGTTGTAAAATACCGCATACATCGTCGAGTCTAAGCCAACTTCCCCCTCCCGCGCTCGTGGTTTGTTTTAGTCAAAATCGGCGAGGCAATAGAACCTAATTTCTTCTATTGCACGTCATTGGATCGTAGCAATCGTGGGGTGTTTTGATTTGACTCTATTGAAGTTTGAATGAAGAATATTATTATTCATATCTATTCAACAATACAATCAAATGTTAAGATTACTCCATAATACGGTCGATAATAAATTATAAGTTTCGTAGTGAGCCATGTAATAAAATAATTAACAGAAACAAATGTTTATTTTTTATTAAAAAAAAACACGCAGCTTATAGCTTATTGAACTGAATATTGAAACGCATTACAAAATAATTAATAATTAATTAATAATTAATTTAAAGTTAATGAGATAAATAAAAAAAAAACTAATTTATTTAAATACGTAATAAGCTGCTACTTAAGTAAGTAAATGGAATATTATTATTGGATTTGAGATCGAATTATCAATTTCATTACGTATTTTTTATAATTCATGTATTTGATATTTAATACTTATTTTGTTGCCGTGTGTGTATGGTTACGGGAGCATCTTCGTCTAGAGTACTTTTCGTCACGGTAAATATATACTATTGATCCTATAGAATAGGAAATAAACATTACTCTAAGTATTCGTTTAAAAAGTTGGATGTGTGCGCGGCGTGTGTATATTTGATGTGAAACTTGTCAACGTTTGTTCACTTATTTAGATAATGATTAAATTAAGTGTATAAAGAATTACTCCAGTTTAATTAAACTTATATGAAAATATTAATATTATTTTCGACAAACACGTGAACCAATTCGAAATAGACATCTTCCCTAACGAAAAAAACACAACACAAATGCGCATTTGTAAGTATATACGCACTCGCTTGAGTAACCTATATTTTTGAGTGTTTTTGTCCCATAATAAATCTTTAAAATAATTAATCCTCGTCATCGGAGTGCAACGCCATCTATGCAACGATATTGGTACTAAAAACGTTACAGTTTCGGTTAACTCGTGTGTCACAACCTTGAATTTTTACTCTCAGCGCAGCTAAAGAAGTTTCACTTCAAAAACCAGTAAACAAAGTTATTATTGTTTTTCTGCAGCTTTTGTAATAAATGGCACTCGTTTACGATTCATCTAATTAAATTATTTGGGTTCATTCCTGTAATTCATAAAATTAGAGCAACCGTTTTCTAAAACAATAACAAGAACACACATGAAGTTTATGAACTGAAAAATGGATTATCAACTGGTTTGTATGGTATTTATATGCATAACGCTAGATTTATGAAGTGAAACGAGTTCTAGTTACTAGTATAATAAATAATAAATAGTAACAAGTGAGTGGAATTACATTTAATTAAGCCCAACTTAAAATAAATAAATATTCGTCAAGATGAAGTCGATGAGTCCGTTGACCTCACTTCGCTAAATTTCGTTACATGAAGTAACCTAATACAAAAAAAAAGTAAATAGAGGTTGATAGGTTTCTCTCAGCCTTGTCAATCACCACTTGCAACACCATGATTAATACCTCTATATAGGGACAAGTAAGTTTGTAATTAGAAGACTTTGTTGTCCAAGTGGTGACCCTGATTGTCGTGCGAAGGGCTTGATGCTTGGCCGGATCAGGTCAGATATTTGAGTGGCGGATGAAGGTTTCCACTCGGGAACGACTGTTTGTGGTGTCCTAAACGTAATGTTGATAATGAGGTGTACAAACTCGTTTAAATGCTCTATGGCTGGTATTTCGTATATATAGTGTGTTATATTATTTACTTGAAAATAATCGAGTCATATAGATTGTAAGGTAATTTATTAATGGTAATTACATCGTTATTTATGCTATATTATTTTACAATAAATAATGCAGGTACGACTTACATATTGTCAAGTGTATATTAATTTGATGCGAAGTGGAAGCCAATACGCAAGTAAGAGACTTTTAGCCTTTTTTCGCGTAACATCATTAATATTTTGCTTGATCCGGTCGAACTGAGGTCAGTGCGTTAGCATGTTATTAGACTGTGGAGGTCACTTACGAAGCGAGGCTTACACAAAGAATAGGTTGTACGCGCTACATGATCCTTGATACTAACTTGTGGCCTGCGTATAGGTTGAATAAGTGTCCAATACTCAGAAAGGGCAAGAATAATGTATGTTTTATGTGCTCAGCATGCGTTGTGTTTGGTAACGAGCGAGCGCCTCGGGAATGACATTTGTGTATCTTGGTCTAAAACAATGCCTTAAATATAATATTGCCTCTCTTTGGTACTTAGTAATCTGTGTTCAGTTGGTGTTTTGTACTCACTTTTTTGCAGATAAAAATTGGTATTGATTTTGAAAGTTATTTAAGAATTTTTATAATCCACTTATCTGTTTTATTCTTTAATAGTTATAAAATAATGTACAACTCCCCGGCAAGAATTAGGATTCGTTGTCTCACGAATGGCATGGAAATATACAAATTACGTATACATATCACAACAACCAAGACTCTAGACCCGTCTGGGACTCGACTCTATATATCGATATATCGTTCGGCAGTTAGGCACTATTAACCGATTTATAAGTATAACAATAAACATCTAGTGCAATAAATACAACAAATATCTAGTGAAATTACTATATTCGTTCTTAATTTATCTAGTTTAAAATTAAATTCCCAATATAAGGGTACAAAGTTAATGTAATTAGTAAATTAAATTAAAATGCGATAAGATTATATAGTATTGTTAATATAACACTAATGATAGGTTAATAAATTGTGCCAATGCTGGATTCGGGATTCCTCACAGATGGAAAGGGTTTGAAGCCATTGTGGCCATGCTGACCAAGTGCTTATTTGCAGACTTCACACTCGTTTCAGAACATTATGGAAACTACGAGTAATAGGTTTATACGTTTCAATGATCTTACCGTTTTTAGTTTACCGAAGTATTTATAATTAAGTACTGATACTCACATAACGTTGAATAATGAGTGTACTTTGTGTGTGTGTGAGTGATAATAATAACGTATAAACTTGCGTTGTGTTAATGTGACATGTGACATGCGTTTAAGTTAGACTATTCTATCTCAGTAGGTGGCGAAATGTTTGTACGACTTCGGTTGGGCAGGAATAAGTCCTACGCCGTACTTGATAAATTTGCCGAGTAACAATTTAAACAAATTAGTATGTCGCGTTAAAGCGCGGCTAACTAACGACTAACGGCGTGTAACAGGCGTGTTTTTTGTTTGGGTCGGTTTCAAATAAACACAGATTTACTGAGTCTTTTAATAAATGTTGTACAGAAGGTACAATTCATCGTCGAACATCGATTCCTTTATTGCATAGTAAATGACATTGCATGGTTATATGTAGTGTAGGGAACGTAAGCTGGTTGTTGTGATTCGGGCAGCGTGCTCTTATGTTGATGTAATTTTTATTGATGCTAGTGTTGTGAATCGAATTAAAGATATCGATTATATATTTTTATCTATAGTCGACGTTCATAGTGGCGAGGATAGATTGGTAAAATAACAATGTTAACTTTGTCGGGCAAAAACATTTAAAATCCCGAACATTTGGATGAAATATAGACTTCTTCCTGGAGTAAACAAAACATGCGACACAATTTAAAACATCGTCTAAAATATCATTTTTTTTTTTTAATTACTATTTATCTAAAAATATTTATTAAAAACATTGTCGTTGCAGGGACATTTAATCGTCAGCCATTTTGTCCCGTTTGCATGCGGTTTACGTTTTTTTTTAATTCATTGCTTATTTTTCAGTACACCTCGTCCCTGATATAAATCTATTTTTAAAACCCATTTGAATGGCTCTCGGCAGCCCTACGTGAGTGTCACATCGATTAAAGCATTTTTTGATCGACACATGTGCGTCTGTTGCAAAAACAAAACGAGTGACTGTTTCAAAAACAAAACGAGTGACTGTTTAAGAAGTGTTATGGATTTTGATACAAGGTCCAGTACGAAATTAGGATATAAGGTTTCATCGGGACAATTTGTTATTTTTTAACCCTAGCATATAAAATTTCACGGTTGAAACTAACTTTATTTAGTACTAGCATACTGCCCTCGCTTCGCTTCAGGAAACCTACGTTTTACATTATTTTAATTTAATTTATAACTTTTTTACTTATGGATGGATTGCAATGGAACAAACTTTACGTAATAAGTGACGCTTACTGCAATACATTTGTGAAAACCAGAACTAAATCGATTAAGCAGTTGCTAAGTTTATCTGGAATAAACGCACAAACGGACAGACAAACAGACAAAAATTCTAACAACCATTGTTTTGGGTTCTATTGCGTAAATAATGATTTTTCTTATATATCATTCATGTACAGCAAGCCATCAGTTAGAATTTTGTTATTAGTATATATTAATGAAACTAATATAGTCCCTGGTCCCTGGTCACTACAAAAAAATTAATGAAGATATCCTTTGATTAATTGAACATTAAAGTTACTAACCATAAGAGCAAAATTACGCTTTGGCGTAGTAAAAGGGAAAATGAATAATGTAAAAGCTAAAAATATCCGTCATCGTGGGTAAACCCTGCAGCTCAACACTACAAGCGCGCTCAACACTACAAGTTGGAGCGCAAGCGCATTCTGTCACGATCTCCACGACGTTTCTCAACCACAACTTATTTGTATGACAATTAGAATAAATGCTTTACATTGATGCTATTGTATTGTGTTGTTGTAGGACAAAATTGCTTTCCAGGAATTAACAACGAATTGGACACGAAATGTGGTAACTTGCAATCAGTGAGTTTGTAGAGAGGTGACCACAAAACATAAATCTGTTTGGATTTTAAATAGAAGTTTGTTCGTTCGTTACTACATCTCGTAGTTGTTTTAATAATCGTACATTTTGTGGTAAAATTCAGTTTAATGTATGTGTTTTGCTTAACAATTTATGCTAGTAATAAAACTGTAATAACACCGAATCCGTAAATCTATTATTATTTAAGGATTATAATGAAAGTATCGATAAAGAAGTCTAAATCTAGTTTTTTCAAATTTTTGTCTGCATTAAAACGCATGTAGCTTTAAAACCACTGAATAGATTTGAAACGTTTCTTGGAATATTATAAACCTATTGGGTCAAAATGTATGATGCCTTCCAACCCAGGAAAAGGTAAAAAGGTGAAAAGGTGAAAGCGAAGTAGGTTTTATTTAATTAGATGAAAGGTTCGAAATGTATTTTTAACTTATTAAAAGGTTCTAAGCAAAACATATCATACGCCTCAATATATAAAAATGAAGTAGTCATTCAAACTGTGCCTTCGAAGCGTTTGTTGCTTGGTTCGTTCATTAACCCTAATGTTGTTAGTATTATTGTTAACATGCTAGGTTTCAAACTGGTTCTCCTGCTCGGATGGAATAACGTTGTTCGTATAAAGTAGCGTATGACTAAGCTTAGATATTAGCCTCGAATTAGAATATAATCGCTGTTCAATATTGTTATTCGAGACGCCAAAACTGATTTGAAAATATCAGGTTATAGCTGTGGAGTATTTGTGTTGTTATTGGTTTGATGTTCGTTCAAAATATATACTAACGTGATATTAAAATTTTAATGGTGTCGAATTAGTACATCAAATATTATTTGAAAATTGAAACTAACAATTTGTTGTCGGTGTTTAGAATTTTTGTCTGTATGTCTATCTGACCACAGACCATTTAATATTATGGGTCATAATCTAGTTTATTTTTTATGCCGTGAAATAAAAGAAGAAAGAATGAATAAGGAAAAAGTGATAAGGACATTCTGTCGAGGGCGCAATAAATAAAATGTTTATTGCCTGGTCGTAGTTTTTATAATCAATTAAAATGTTTCTAATTCATGAAATAAAAATCGATTTATACAAAGTCTTCACTTCGCTTTGGGAAACATTACATTCATAAATGGCAACCCCACGCGAAACAGTTTTTACACATTCGTCTATCATGCATTTTATACATATTGCATGTTTAGATGATGCAATTAAACTTTCCACGTAAATTATTAGGTATATATTGGAAGAAACTGAAAATTTGTATACTATTGTATGAGATTATCGCATACTGAGATATATGTATAATGACAGACCAAATTAATTTTGAAAGAGTGATTCCACATATAAAGAAAATAAGAAACAATCTTTTCGTACATGTAAATCCTTTATTACGTTGTAAGTCAGTATGTATTTTGTAGGTAATTTGAAGCTAGCGACATTAACGGAAAAATTACCCAGAACTTGGGGCAAATTTAAACTTATTGTAATTTGATGGCGGTATATATAGCTAATTACAGTTACCAATGGATTGTGCTTTTTTTTTCATTTTATTTATTGTTTTAAGAACATTGTTTTCAATGTGAAGTACGTATTAAAACATTTAGTATGATTTTTTAAGGGCCAATAATAATAAAATATATATATTTTTTAAATAATTATTATAATATCAGACGTGAATATGAGATTGATAGACGTAAGTTCGCAAGAGCAAGTCACTTGTTTCTCGTCTATAATTTCCTAGTAAGAGTGGACATCCTGGTGGACCGTGGATAATGTTAACACGTTCATAGTACCGTGGGAATGTGCGCTTCTTGCGACATTCATCAGTCGTAATCTCAGGGCTGGTGGTTTTAGCTGAGGATTGTTGTTGGTTGCAAGGGCCGCGTCTTTTGTATTTCGGCATGGAGCAATAACATTGAGGAAATTTCTATTTCCAAGCCAAGATAAAAGAAGAGCCAAGCTTTTGCTTCTGGGTCCTTTGGTTAGAGTGTTAATCTCGCTCAACAAATCACTTTTAGAATTTTTGCCGTATTGGGGCGGCCTAGAATATCCCATGCTGGCAAAACAGGGTGTCGTAAGAGGCGACAGAAGCTAGCCTGCTTGGTGGTAGGGCTTTGCGTTAAGATTATATTATCAATATTATTATTAAGTCGTTAATATTATTATTGGT
>DWPT01002640.1:0-15822 GCA_018251895.1 Agathymus mariae mariae | reverse complement strand
TAGTTGTGTGAGATGCCGTATTTCGTTTATTTGTAAAACAATAAAATAAGTCCAAGTTAGGACTGTATATAACCTCATTAAGTAAGGTCAAGGCGCGAATCGAAGGTTATTTTATTCATCGACACCAAGTGACAATTTGGCACACAGAACAATTTGCGTCTGCGAGAATGAATGTAATTATTAAGAACATACAATAATATTAGTTCCAACATTGGAGGATTTAAAATATTGCCACAAATTAATTAAAAAAACTATTTTAACAAAGATATTGTACATCTCACTTGAAACGAGTCGCATCCGGTATATTTGTACATTATTTATTATTATTCTTTTTTTTACTGTTATAAATTCACACGATTTATCTATTGAAACATCTAGGCCTACAAGGTAAACGTGTAGGTAAAGGATATCATAGTATAGATGCAAATATAAATGACAAGGACGCCTGGAAATGCAGTGCCGCAACCGAATCGCTTATGTTCATACTTAACTGTTATATATTATGTTGGTTTCAAAGATGCTCTAACGAGTTTCTTTCGCAATTTCTTACCCTCAATGTTAAATCACCTTTTTGAAACGGTAGTAGAAAAATTACATGCACATGTTTAGTTACATAATATCTACATGATTAAATGATTTTGACTTTCAATTTGAATTTGAACATAACCTATTTCTATAATTTCATGTTATAACAACTTAGATTCTAAATATTCTCGCCTAAAATTATTTTTTTATCTATTGATCAAATTTGATGAATTTGGTGATTTAATTAAGGTGTGAATAAATAAAATAAGTAAATTGAAGACATAAAACTTTCTTTTCCCTTGTGCACATTACAAATATATTTTTAGATGACTAAAAAAACTTCTCAGATCGTTTGTAATGATTTTGTGTTTTTCGTCAGAACTCCGTTATTTATGGATCGATTTGGAAAAAAAAAACTTTCTTGTCACAGAAGGTATACTTTCCGTCTGGTCCAACTTAAATTTGAAGAAAATATATCACCCCCAAGTTAAAGAATTAAAACCTCGAAATTCACACCATTTAAATCGAAGTCGGTTTTTGTTTTGTTAAAATATTAACTTGTGTTACTTCGTTCAAAATGTTTTCTTTCTTATGATAATAATATAAATTTGTACAACTTATTTGGCTATGTTCAATCAGCATTTATTTCGCTTGTCAAACTAATCCAATTAGTTTTATATGGGAAAACGAAGATAGCTAAGGAGCCTTGACTTGATTTAATGACATACTCGTACTAGACATGAGTCGACCTTTTTAATGGGATGTCATATGAACTTGTTGGGACTACAGAGTCAATAATTTTCTAGAATTGATTGTCCTCACGCCTATAAAAACATATTAAGACATACAAGAAATTAGACAAATAGAAGACTGAAGTCAAAAACAGTTAAAATAAAATTAACTTCAGACACTGCAGCTTCATTTGCGTAGGATTAATTACATTCAAGCACCGTATCACCTCAACACCTTTATTTAATTTCTCATGTTTAAATCTCGTCTTACTTCTGGGCTTTGTTTGTGATATATTTATGTGATGTTTATAACTCAAAGATTTTAATGAATAATTAATTTCTTAAATATAAATACGTATTTTACGGACCTGGTCCGGTGCTATGAAATATTTTACTAGTGGTGAGATATGCGTGGATGTCATTATAATTTTTCAATTTAAAATATGTATTCTGGCACTTTTAAATAAAAAGACTGTCATACAATTATTTTTCGACATTAATCCCTCAGGAACACAGTCGTCTATAAATAACTAAAATTGGAAGTTTACATAAAAAGTACAAACGGTCAAAATCTTTAAGGTACCGACTATTAAAATTACAAGTTTTAGAGGTTGTGGCTTAGCGTTAATTGATCCATAAAGCAATACGAACAAAAATATTTATACTCATACCACTGGCTTGCCCGAGAAGGGTTTAAAAAATATTTATATAGACTATACGTAATGTATAGCCTAAGTCTATCCAAAATAATCTAACTTTGATCTACCGATGGTTTTGATCGAACGGGAAAATATTTTTTTAAATAACTGGCGTGCTTTCATAGAGTACCCCGGCATATTAACCCTCATAATTCGTACTCTTTCTTTACAATATTAGTATAAATGTCATGATTTAGTGCCCAAATTATAGCAATGTTGCAAGTATAGAGATGCGAGGTAAGATAACAGACGGATCCATTTTTTTTGTCAACAACGCGTTTATTGCCCCTAGTGTTACCAATTACCCTAAGTGGCAGTGATTATTAACGGACATTATCTTGACAGAAAAACATGCACGATGGACGCTGATTAACACAAAAAAAAATGTTAATGCCTGTCAGGTTTAATCCTGACGTGTCTCTTTGATAAACATTCTATGGTAAGGAAGTCATCCCTTTAACAAAGTTTAGTGGGCATAATAAGATATAACAACTTTTTGATGTCTAAAGGTCAAATGTGATTGGAGCGTTTATTAATTATACTCGTGCTTATGGGGTTCTGTCTATCCTTCAAGGTACAAAGTCAAATTGGGATCTTTATTTGTATGGATATCCAAATAGATAACTAATAATACCCAAATAATATTAACCAGTTTCTGGTTGTAATAGTTAATTGTCTTAAGTTACAATAACTTTGGCTTTCTCATTTGGTCATTCTTAGGAACTCGTAGACACGTCTAATAAGACTGAGAAACTGCCAAATGTATATCAACCTTCGAAAAATTAACACCTACCCACGTTTTACCACATTAATGGAAATAAATTAAACAAAATGAAAACAGCATACCTCTAAATACATCGTATCTACAACGAGGTAGCATAAACCAAACTATAATGAGCGTAATTTAACTTTCAGCATCATAGCCGACTAAATAAGAATTTACATGGGAGGTTTTGTGGCATTTTACATAAACTTTTATGCGCTACCCAAGTTGTTAGCGAAAATTCGCTACGCGGGTTTTGACTTAAAGGTGTAATTGCAAAAATATATTTGCATATATGAAGCTCATTTCGTTTTCATTTCTCAAATGATCGCTACATTTTTCAAATCTTAAAGCTCCGTAGCGTATAAGAGGTGAGATGACTTTTGCGTTGGATTTTTCTTCCAAATCTTTTTTTTGATACCGGGTGTGTTTAAAAGATATACTTGGGTTAAGTATAATTTTTATTTATATAAAATGTTTACTTATTTGTAGGAAAAAAAGTTGAAAGTTTTTCGTTGGTGAAAAAAAGCCTCTTGAAATACCTACTGTGTTTCAACAATTTACAAATATGTAACGGAGATGTAATGATCTTTTTGCATAAAGATCACGTAGCAGACGAATAACCAGTGGCTTAAACTCACAAAATAAATATTATTTAGCAGAATGAACCGCCTGTCGATAAGTGGTCACCGCCACCCATGTACGTCTGTAATAATAAGGGTATACCGACGCGTTGTCGATCAAGAAGTTAGCAGGAATACGCTGTCCAAGAAGGTCTTCGATACCGTCGGGATTAAACCCTCCTAAACCCAGCGGACCTCCAACATAAAGGAGTTAACGTTTGCTATAACTATCGGAATCGCCTCCCAAAAAACATTCGTATTATTTGCAGTACACAATCTGCACATGTTTTACTACGCGCAATGCGTAATACTACAAATCATTTAAATGTAAATCATTTACACAAGTCTAAAAACAGTGATTACTTCGCACAAACTAACATGCGTACTTCAAACTAGCTGCAGGATTGACGTTGCTGACCACCCGTATAGTTTCACACAAGCTGAATGGCTACGAAAAATGTGGTTTATCAGTTACATTAGATTCTAAATAGTTATAATTTGGGTTTGTAAACAGTGAAACCAGCAAATAATTTGAAACAAGGCGCGCTCGGTTATTTCAATGCAGAAGTTACAAGATTACCTGCATGTTACCAAATCTGTAGCAACTTTCCAAATTGTTGGGCGAGATTAGTTCTATAGGGCAGAGGAAAGTTTAAAGCAACTTGTTTGTAAGCTCGGAGCTTAGCTAAATTAATGCTATCGGTTTGCGTCTACGTGTTTAGCATACGTGTTAGTATACTACCATCGTGCATTTACAAAATTTAATGAATTTTAATACATACTTTTAGTTTATATGTATTTTCTTCAGATGTCTAGTTTGTATTTTAATGTACTTTTACCATATGTATGACTCTATTTCGACTCTAAGGATCTGTGCCTAACTAACGACTAAGCTCAGCTAGCGCAGAGAAGCTTGAAAGGGTGAGAGATAAATGAGTTTTGTCAATAATACATCCTGGAACAGCGCGACGGATTAAATTGGATGGTACAGTGCCCAGGGACCTGCAATGGATGAGACTTGACCCTGCAATTGAAGAGACCTGGCGATACAGCCTCGACCGATGTTCAGCAGGGTGCGTAACGGGCAGTAGAGGTTAGCTTGGATTCAAGGTCAGATGGAGCCCCTTACACCCTAAAAAAAAAATCAGTTTTGCTATACAAGACATAAACAACGGATACTATTATATCAATCTTAATATTCCATCACAATACTGATATTGTAATGAACGCTAAATTTAATTACGTGTCGACCTCAATTTTGCTATTATTGAATGCACTATATGCGGCGCAGTAGCGTTATGAGAATTAGGCACATTAACTATTGACAATTAATTTGAACATAGTGAGAGGCGTAACATCAAGGCTTTTAAATGGAGTTTTCTCCAGTGACTACTAAATTGGATATCAGATTCTTATATTTCATTACCAGAATAGTACTATATTACCAACACATGGGTTGCACTGCGGAAGAATTTTACGAATAAATTTATTGAATAAATGAACAACTTTTGAAAGTTGATGCAGAAGGTCACAGTTAATAAATAACAAAAGTCGACAATGTGGACATCAACTTATTTCAGTAGGGTTATTATAATATATATATATATATATATATATATCAAACACAATTGTTGTAATAGTAAATAACAATAGTAGCGTAGTGGTTTGATCGTCGGCCGTTTGTGCGGGATCTTTGACTTTTATAAACTCGACTCGACTTACACCAGAAAAATCTCCTTCTTTTCTTTCTTTTTTACAAAAGTATATCAATAAATGAATTATTGCTGATTTTATTCCATTATTAAGCAAGGGCTGGATACGATTTCTAAGTTGAGGTCGTGTTTACTATGCGGTATTACCACAAAGAAATATGAATTTCATATGTAACGGATACTCACGGAGTTTGTGTTGTTACCGACATTTTCAACCAATTACATAGATTATGGTTTAGACCGGACTGCGTTGACAGTCGTGACAAAAATCGTGTGCACCCTTCATAGTTAAAATATATAACCTCCGCGATGATATAAGATTACTTTCAAAGAAATATTAATATTGAAAAAAATTGGACGTACTATATCCTACGTGGTTATTCATATAATCTCAGTTTATACATACTTCTGCACTTCAACAATGTATGCATGTACTTCAATAATAAAGAAGCTTCATTCAATTTGATTAACTCCGTCATAAAAAATATGAACTTATCTCGGATATGGCTGCAAATTGATGTGTTCAGATATCTCTGTATATGACGGAAAATATGCTTCGAATGACTCTCGGTGTAATTAGGTAGTTTTATAACCTTTGGCTACAAAATATATTCTTCTTGGGAGTTCTGCCACTGCTTTTTCAGAAGCTGCCTATGACAACGACTTACTTACAACGACGTTGTTGTTTGTCAAGATGAGCGTACTTAAAGTCAATTTTTATATCGCTTCGGTGAAGACAAGCATCGTAAATACACCAAAACATTGCGAAAATAAGCACTTGATCAATCACTAGGCTATACCCGTTATGAAAGGAGATCCAGCCACAGCAGTGGCTTCTGTAACTAATAATGCTTGCCAAACTCTGTGGAAATGCAAAGTATTATTAGTATAAACACATGTAATTAATTCAACGCTCTCATATCCTAGCAATTTCATATGATCCTAGCCGACCGATCAAGTTAAGCGACACGACCACACACGTACGGCTCACTGCTAGCTGTGAAATTAAATAAACTAATTAAACAAAAACTTAATACTTACTTAACGTGAACATTCTGGAGGCATATCAACTTCCGGCCTTCGAGCACCTCCAATAACCGGCAATGTAATAGCATGGAGACTCCTCCGTGTACCGGTGAATTTACTCAACATTTGATACCCAAAACATTTTTCATGCTAAAAAGTCAATAAATAATGTATTCGATAGATTATTCCAGATCGTGTTCAAAGGGCATCCATCAAAATACCATATAATTCTATGTAAATTTTGTTAGGGGAGTTAGCTATTGTTATTCTCAAATATTTGGTAGAACTTTACGTATCAAGGGCTCAGTACGAAGTCATTATCATAATTTTATTTTGGCGATTTGTAAGTCAATTTAACGCACGTTATTCCGTTGGACGACCTTCGTTAAAATTTTCCTTGCATATCGAGATGTAATGACGTATTAAACTCGATCAGATAAGATCCCAGTGTCGAATATTCCTGGTGTTCTTGGATTCATTGCACTGTAATTGATTGTAGATGTAGAGACAGAATGCACAATGTGTGATGTTGGCCCACTCCTTGTTCGAAATATGATCGAAATTATTAGACTTGCAATACTGTGTAACCACAAAAAAATTATAAAGTCTTAGCGAAACGGATAAAAGCGAAACGAATAACAAACTGCCGACTATAGCTTGGTGACAATCTGAGTGAAACAAATTTTTTAAACACGTCACTTCAAAAACCAAATATCATCACAGACAAGTCGTTTTAAAACGTCATCACGTAGCATAGTTAAATTTTTCGGCGTGAACAAATTAAACGAATGACTGAATGACACTGCGTTTCCTTCACGTCGCTCATTCACTTAATCTAATTACTTCGTAAGCATGTAAATGAATTAAGGGAGAATGAATTGCGTTTTTATATATTTTTTTATTTTCATTCCTTTTGCTCTGGGGCCTAATTGAAGGCGTGCGAGTGGAATTAATTAAGTATTGCATATTGATAATGAACATATCCCGTTGGCGAATGGAGCTCTTGTGTATAATCAAGTGGAATTTTGACCCGTAGTCGAGTTGGTGGTGTCACAGCCGTAAGGTGCCCCAGGTGCAAACTTTGCTGAGGCTTCCACTTCTATTTTGTGATTGAATTTGTACTTGTGTCTTAGCAGTTAAAAGTATTTATATAGTGTGTTCTTGTCACTCAGGCGGTCCTATTGCGGAGTTGTGTGCGTGTGTTTAACATTAGAATCATTTAATCGAATCGGAGCTTCTCGCACGGATGGTTCGTAATCTAATTGTGTACGCAAGTTTAGAATTGCCTACAATGAGTTATTGAAAGTTATGTGTGTGTATTATAAATTTATTATCACTTGCTTTGGTGCAGGAAAACATCGCGAATGCATACCTGAAATTTCTTCACAAGGATTTCAAAAACGTGTAAAGTCTGCCAATCCACGGATGGACTTATGGAAAAAAGTTTAAGATTGGCATATATGTTTAGGATACATTTTTCTGCTTCAGAGGGTAGTCGAACATGACGACGTCTGCCAATAGACGAGCAGACGGTTCATCACATTGTAAGTGATTGTAGAGATCGTGGCTTAAGTGATAAGCGTAAATAACATGTTACCATTACGGTCTATCACAAATTTTTTGAACGATATGTCTCTGTCAATTATTCGTAACAGTTATAGATTCAGGTATAAAGTCCTATTTTTCTTACGTTTACAATGTCTAAGATGTTCAACGCACTAACTAATAAAAACCTATGTACTCTCTCCTCTTGAAGACTTCAAGAATAATGGGAGAACACAGACGCGGGCAAGCTATTTAAGTCCTCTGCAATGCGCATAATCAATGACGACGCAAATCGTGTGGTCCGTACGGACAGAATGTTTACAACATAAGGATACTGGCAGTAGTCGAAGGAACTGCACCCGAAAACCACCCTGCGCCTGAGCTCAAGACTTTCCAGATTGATTTTAACCAGACCTGGGTAACCAATGAGTCTCTTTGAAAACCTTTCCATTGAGTAAAAGGCAAGTCCAAGGCAGGTGATATTTGGCAGCACCAGTCCAAATGTTACAACAGTAGTGGTAGTACTAGTAGTAATAGCGTGTCAGTGGCTGTTGACTCGGACGGTAAGAGAACCTTACCTATGCACGAGTGTCGCGAATAATTTCAAATTAAAGAGACCTGTAATCATCACAAAATTGATAAGCTTAGTGCACCACGGCCAAAGGAGAATAACTTAAAACCAGAAAAACTTAACCCATTTTACAGTCGTGATTATTAAGATATTGCTTGTAGTTTTGTACCACACATAAAACGAGACATTCGACATCGAATAGATAATAATCCAATTTGTCAGACGAGTTGGAAACCTCATAAATTGTCCTCGAACTTTGCTAAGCAGCCCTTAACTTGACTTCTCTGACCCAGTTGTGTGAACTAGGCTTAAAAAACTTTGCCTGTTTTATGAGGCAACGGCGACAACTCGACTTGTTATATAAGCCTAATTAACTGCCGCTCGAGAATTTCATTCGCATAAATTTTAATTTTAGACGTAACTCAAGTTATTCTAAAAGACAAAACTGCGAAGCGCTAAGCACTGTTTGTGTAGATAATGAAATTGACGGCATTGAAAGACCTTGAGATGGCTCAATAATTACGATTAACTCGACCAGAAATTGAACCCGAGATCCCCCAGCAGATAGGGTATTTTTACATAGAAGCTTGACAATTTAAAATCCAGTGATAAAATTGAAATTAACGTCTTTTGCAAGACACTCTTGTAGTACACCGAGTAGACGCACGAAAAATGGTATGTAATCGTTGCGCCACCAGTGGTCATTATACCAGATGTTACCATGAGAAAACCTGTGAAACCGCTAATTTACAATACATTGCAAGAGAAATATAAAACATTTCACGGTTGATTCTTAAGGACGGGTTCTCGCTTGCCAGGCAACTAAAGAACCTTAAATTATGCACGAGCATATTCATGATTAAACTAGGTTGCCTAAAGAACATGGTGACCTCCACCACGATGTACCTGGTGCCATATCCATGTCCGTTGTTTAGCAAATTGCATCGCTTGCAGGGTAGACTTGGACAATAAGATGGCTGGAATGTAAATGGAAACCCTTATATCACAAAAACTTCCAACAAATGCATATAGGATTTGAATGTTCGTCTCCCACATGAGAAACCTGGCTTCACATCCTGCTCGCAAAAATAATTTTGCAAAAATATGCGGACATTAATCATGGCTTGCCTCGGTACAAACGAAAACGCGAGAAAAACTATCAAATTCAAATACAATTACATAACTGGATAGTAAATAAGTGCTTTTATATACGTGACGAATTTATTTAAAAAACAATTTAACATAGACAAAAAATGCATTGTATTAACGTTAGATTGACATAATTGTACATTCATGTTATATTAATTAATCGTTCAATTGACTGACTTTATTTACATATTTGTTATTTTGATTAATTGTTTAAATTTTTTATTTTAACTAAAATTTGCCTGTCATCAGTAATGGCTTATTGTGACTTGTAATTGGAACTAAGCCAATTATAATTAAGAACCCATTTAATCACAATTACCGCAAATAAAATATTAATTAATTCATTCAACTTGCATACTTTTGAGTTGTCTGCAGTGTTCTGGAAGGTGTGTAATGTCTGTTAACCAACATGTCAGTGCAGTGATCTAAGGCTTGCAATTCTGTCAATGCGAGGGATGACCCGGCTGCAGGACAGCTATGGATTGAGAAATGGCATCCTCGATTAAATATACCGACTTCATGTTCCTAATTTTTGAGAGAAACTTGGGACAATCAGTAGAAATTTGATGTCAGTTTGTGGCCAAAACTACGTGACACAATACATACGTGAACAGAACGTGTAAATCATTAACTGAGACAACCTTGGGAGAGAGTAAGGGATACATATTTAAACTCATTTTCTTTGTTTATGATGTTTTAATTGAATATCTTTAAGGAGAAATTTTGAGTCAATGTTACTTCTTTCCTCCTTCTTGACATCAATCCATCATGTAACTCGTCGCATCTCTGAGCAGTTATTTATTAATTTATATCAATAAAGTTTCGCCACAGACTAACAAAATAAAAACCGAGTCGTAAATAAGAGCGATCGTTAAATAAATCACGTATCAATCGACGGCCGATTCGCCGCCCCGGTGACAATTGTCGACGGCGAAGAATGCTCATAAAGTCAATTGGACGTCCTTAGGCGATGCTTCTCAAAGTTTCATACATACTACGAGTGTTATAAATGGTTCACTTAAGGTTACTGGCTTCTTCTATTACTCGGTCTAATCTAGGTTAGGTTTGTTAGTAGAGCATCCTAGATATCTTCCCTTGAATGTTGCTGGGCTCTATGGTGTTATTATGTAAAAACTGTGGAACATGTATCTATCAAGGGTTTGGATTCGATTACGTTACTCCTATAACATCGACGAAGGGTTAACTGGCCTCGGATATGGTTGCTTCTTAAGCATTCCTTTGGGAATACCTAATTATTGTTATAAAATCGACAATATCTTCTGGTAGATATGGATTGGCATCCAAACTGGGGCAGTACGGTGCAGTACGCTTCAATCCCCAATGTGATAAAAGAGCTACGCCATCTATGTGAGCTTCTGAAAATAATACTTATAAGACTCAGAAACGCAATGCACAAAATCTTTAAATATGGAACGCTTTAAATGAGAATAACCGACGTGGAAATAAAAAGGAGCGATTCGCAAATAGAAATAAGCAGCGCATTTAAAAATGGAAAACGATTTGGAAGAGCGATAAGCGTTAATAGACTCTACAACAAAAAGTACCCATCTCAACGTCACGGAAAACTCGGAAGCTCCGCCAGTTTACGAGCTTAATTACTTAACACACTTCCGCACAGCCTTAATCCTCCGTGTTTTATTGCACTAACCGACACACGGTATAAGTATTAAGAATTTAATAAAAATTTAACATTTAAATACCATTCCGGCTAGAATTATTAATCCATTTTTAGTAAAAACATAAGAAAAGACTTGTATACTTCCGAGTTCTCTATTATGTATTCATAGGACAGTGCAGTCTGACAAAAAGCAGTTAGCCTGCATGCGTGATGATCTATGATCGGAAGAGACAAAGTTGCACACAAAACACGGCCATCTATTGATATTGGTTACAGATCGACCAACAGGTTAAAATTTGTCTTTGGAGTTGGGAGACGTTTCAGAATTATGATCCAGTCGAAGAAACGGTTTTAGAATTACGTTTGTGTTGGAAACTAAATGATATTGCAAGTCTTTTATCCATATACGAATTGTACAAGGCAAATAAGGTACCACATAGCATCAATAATTTAATGTGATACAACAGTTTTTATCTGTTTCATTCTAACACGTCACCACTAGTACCTGGTAATGTCAATGAATGGAAAGAAATTACCGTCCAAAGAGCTTTAAAAATCTTGGAAATCCTTTGCAGTTTTCCATTTCAAAATCCCTCCCGCGAACCATATCCCGCTTAGAACAAGGAATATGAACGCTGTATGAATAAAATAATCGTCCATTGAAGTGATGTATGGAGACAAATGCCGTTCCGGGCTGTCGTCTTTTGCTGTATAGATATATAATTTATATCAATGCCGCAAGAATAATTTTTAAGAGAAAAAGCTAAAATAGCCTTCTCGAGAAAGCCAACTTCGTTATTTTTGTTGTACCTTGAGGTTGCCTTGAAATGATAGTTATAAAAATTTTACAACCGTTATAAAAATTTTACAACCATAATGGAAGCATTGTTAAATTAGTTCATATGACTGCTAACAATCACGTATCAATAAATGGTTCTGGAGTGAGATGGCATATTGCGGTTTCTATAAGCTGCTGATAATAAGTGATCGATCTAGTTAAGCACAAGCAGACATGATTGGTAAATGGATGTATAGATAGTAGCTAGCTATACGCGCTTCTGTTTCGGAGGGCACGACAAACTGTTGGTCTTGGAAGCGTTCGTACGACACCGTAACTTCCGACACTTGGGTTAGCCGCTAACCCTTCCACCAATTTGGAATGGAGCAGTGAGTACCATCTAGGCCTTTTCTCTTAAGAGTAAAGGCCCACGTCGAGCAGTGGTAAAGTGGTATCGAAAGCAAGTGGCCATTCCGTAGACACCAAGGCCTTACTCAAGTAGCTAAGAAACCTTACAAATAAGTGCAATATGGGATTAACACACTTATTGCATGCGAATTCAATAACTAATTGGCTTCACATTAATATTAGAGATAGTTGCCATCGACTATATTGTCTCACTACCGGAAAATTGATATAAGAGTATAACTTAAAAGATATGTTTGCCCTCTTGAGTTTATTAACCCTTTAATGCCAATCGAGAGAAACCCACGACCTTACACCTCTTATTGGTAATGACCCTGCCAAACTAAGAGTTTAAGGTTCGTGGTTCGTTTCCCTACAGGGCAGTTATTAATGTGATAGATAATTAGATAAATAATAAACAATTAATTATTTATTCTCAGATCTTAATTACTTGTGAATTATAATTTCTGTATGTTATTCGATACAATAATCAAAGTTAATTTCCGTTTCAACAACACTAATTTTCTTAGATGCTTGGCAACTTGGACAATATTTTTTAAAACTTTGAGCGCCACTAGTTCCTCAAGTGCCACACGCGCGCAATTGCCCGGAACTTGGCCCCTCCATGTAATCGACGGGGTCGTTGTCCTTTTATCAGTTAACGTTTGCCTATTCATAGGTGACATAATAAAAGATATAATAGAGTTTTAATATATCGTATGATCAATAACAGCTCGTATCGAATTGTTGTTATTGCTCGATCAATTGTCTTATCTATTATGTTATACTCTGAAAGTCTAGTTGTTCGAAAGTTAGTCCCCCACTAGAGACTCGAGTAATCCCGTACGTACCTCTTATTTTCAAATTATGAGCGTATTATACATTAATTGTAACTCGATTCGTTTAAGGAAAACATTTTGAGGAAGCTTGCATACCTAAGAATTATCTTTTCAATAACGTTTTCAAAGGTGTGTTAAATCTACTAATCTGCGCTTGGCCAGTGCGTTGGTCTGTAGCCAGAAACCCTCCCATTGTGTGAGGAATATAAACCAAATATGAAACATATACAATAACAGTATGGAGGGACAATATGGCTTGTAGTGATGAATTATACTTCTATAGCATGATCGTAGACTATGACATGATTGTTTTCTTTGAATCCCATAACGAACGGAGTCACACTATGTCAAAGTGACTCCTATTGGAGGTAGTTGAACTCTGCATCTTCAAATTATTGACTGTCATCGAAGATGTTAGACTTCTATACTAAGTAAATTTTTAGTTCCGAGAATACATCTGTTTAAGCTGCATCGACGCTTGCAAACTCACCTTAAGATTATATTGTATTAGAGCGAATCAAGTATTGTTCTCATGTTAACCGATAAAAATAATCAATGCATTAAATAATTATAGGTTTAAACTTATAGATTCAAAGACACTTCTAGCACAACTTCCATTAGCTAGTGTTCAAACTAGATGCCAACTCTTCTTTTAGAATTAACCGTAAAATGATTTTACTTATTTGCATTTCTGTGCTATTGAGTTAGTAATAAGCAGGTTCTCCGCTTACTACGTGGTCAACAACTATAACCTGGACTGACAGTTATTTGTCAATAAATGTCTGCCCAGGACGGTAATCGAACCCGAAACCTTTCACTCGGCAGTCAGGGTCATTACTAACTGAGCTGCAGGGTCGTACTAATGGAAGATACTTGTTTTAAATTACTACAAAGAAGATTAAGTAACATTACAAACCGTCGTCGAAACTAAAATAAATCACTGACCGATGACAAGACGTTATTCTTTTTAATAGAAAATATTTACCTCCAATACCCGGACATACTTTCACACAGAACACATTAAAATATTTTATATGATAAATATCTCTTTCGGCCATGGTTCGACGCCCACCAGTTCTAGTGTCATGCAAGTTGAAATATATACAACAACCAGAAGTGACGTGTACACTAATATTCTATTTTATGACAATTAAACATTTGAAATCGGGGTGTACTGAGCCTGTAGGCCTCCTTACAGCTAATAGAAAACTACTGTTCCCGAGCATCTGCAAGGCAATGTACCACCTATAAATACGTATCTACACCCAAATAGGCGCCGAACAAGAGGACAGCGATGAACGCATTTATGTTCAGAGGTAGATCTCCATACATTATATCGATGTTCCCACCCCATTATAATATGGATGGCCTGCAGTCAATTAATCATCTAAGAGTACATCGGTACTCACCATCAAGTGCACGGTAGTGAAGCATTAACTTATAACACATTTTTTTTAATAAAAACATAAAAAATACTAAAAATGAAGTCACTTCTGGTTCCACGTGTTCTATATCAATGCTGATCTCTATACACATCTCGTAAATAAAACCAGAAATTAATAACAAATATTCCAAGTATAAATATATATCATTACACGATTGTAAACATCGTGATTAGTTAAGCGATTATGGACTTTGGGTTGCTAAATGAACGTTTGTCAGTGTTTAAATTATGACTTTGGTTAGATGGAGGTGCGAGATGATGCTGTCCCTCTCAAAACACCAAAAGTTATAGTAAAAGCTCAAGAGAAGCTCGGTCAAGACAAAACCGGTACTTGCATTAGACAAGATGCCGTTTCAAAAACTTGTTCTTATAAACTATATATTAAAGGTTATTTATTTCGTGATTGATTTTAATAAGAGACTTTGTTCATGGATATAGAAAACTAAAATAGATCCATGAATGCAATCCACACCTTATGCTATGGAATGTAGGACGCTATTTTCGTAGGTGAACTGATGAGTTAAAAGGATTTCAAGTATACACTGGATCCAAAAGCCAGAAGGTCCATTTCCAGTAGGTAGTGGATCATTCATTTAAGGTTGATTCTCAATTCGTTTGTATTTCTCACTTTTTTTACCTCAGAACTCCGTCATTTATTAAACGATTTGGAAAATGCCTTTTTATTTGAAACTACATGCTTCCCGTTTGGTCCTTCTTAAATTTGAAGAAAAAACAGGAGATGAAAGCGAGAAAAAATTACCTACTTCAAATTTATGTCGGGATTTTTTTTATATTTAATTTTAGGTTTTATATGTGAATTCGAAATTAAATATTACTTATTTCGATGAAGGGAGAACTTTGTATTTTTTCTACCTGTAATTTATCCAATGTTTCCAACGGTGTACGGATTCTGACGACACGAATTTAGATAACTATATAGCCTAATCCCTCCTTATTGTCGAGGAGAGGACATTTTCTTTATACCCATGATAAAACTTTAACGGGACCGACATTTAACACATATGTTCTAAACCGAACTCAAATATTTTAAATATTTTTTTTTAATTTCCAAAATACATTTTAATCTGCCTGTCTATATGTCTATCCGTGCATGTAAACAAACCGCTTAAACTACAGAACAGATAAGGAAGATACTTGGCATATAACGTATATTATGGGTCAACTTTCAGGATAAGATTGCTTGGACATAAGTTTAGTATTAAGCCAATTCATAGCCATAAGTGCGTTCTGTAACTGTGAGTAGGAAAAAAAAACTCCTCGGCAGTTTCTTGCCGCTTCTTCTTTCGGGACTACTCACGGTACGGATTTGTTAAAGCGATGGCGTACTTTGACGTTCGAAAAGTGTATGTAAAA
>DWPT01002639.1:0-15822 GCA_018251895.1 Agathymus mariae mariae | reverse complement strand
CTACCACCAAGCAAGCTGGCTTCTGTTGCCTCTTACGACACCCTGTTTTGCCAGCGTGGGACTGGGGGGGAGTACTCTAGGCCGCCCCAATACGGCCAAAATGCCAGATGATACAATAATAAGGAAAATTGTTGTTTACATCGACAGCCAATGTTTATAGACTTTGATATTGCGCACATTTATGTGTTTGTGATACACAGAGTTTAGTTAAGTTTTGAAAACAATTTTTAGCTATCCTTCTAGACATATGATTTTACCAGTCAGTTTGGCTACGTTAACAGACTCGATTTTATGCATACACTGTTGATTCTGCTTGGATTTTATAATCCGGATTTTTCTACGTGATTTGGCCATCATGAGATGCATCAACTGAAGCCTTGAACTACACTGTTCCCGATGTCAACTTGTTAGCACTGAGCACAAAAGCAATCTCAATTATATCACGGTGGTTAGTGCCAGTTATAGTAAGTATATAATGTAGTATCTATGGTGTTAAAAAGAAAACCTTTTTGTCTTTGGCGTCTGACTCAAGTAACAGGGTGGTGTTAAGCCAGGCGGGCTTATCAAAAAGATAATACCAGTAATAATATTATGACTTAATATTCATATCCATAATATAATCCTTACGACAAAATCTAAGATCGGGGAGGCTGGCTTCTGTCGCTTCTTCCAAAATTTATTTTTGTATTAATTTCTTTATTACATATAAGCAAATAGTCAACAGAATTTGTTATCTTTTATCTGTGTAGGCTTTACAGTAATAATAGTAAATAAAATCTTTAAAAGATAATAATTTAAATAGATCCATTGCCTCCTTTAATGCCAATCATGTTGCAAGCCTTTCTGGTTAGTGTTTATCACGAAACAACTGCTATTTTATCTAACACAGTTCGATGGTTTAAAAAAACTACTGCTAAATCAAACATGAATACTTTAGGCATGTAGGTAGGCGCTACCACATCTTCATACAAAAAATTTGCTAGGCAATTAAAGCAGTACCAAATTAAACAGCATACTAGGTTTATACTAGTTACCTCTCTGTAGTTAACTCAACGATAATCTGGGTATACACGATGCAAAACAAATCCTAAAGCCTAGAAATAGACTAAATATTAGAATTTTTGATATTGATCTATAGCAAATACGACTGCTAGTTCAAACTTAGTAACGAGTTATAGTGAGATTATATAAACAACTTTTTCTTTACAATCAATCAACAAAATTCCTTCTGTGTCTCAGAAAAATGTCGCCATGAGATTTCCCGCCAACTGCGACACCTTGAATTTTCTTAGGCGGTGGTGTACCTTTTTTATGACATTGTATGGAGTTTTGCTTAGACTTAGGTACACAGTGATGAACACGAGTTTCATCCCCAGTAACAATTCTCTAGAAAAAACCATCTTTGTCTTCATTACCTACACTGGTTCAAAAACGTACACGCACACTCGAAGCGCTGCAATAGTTGACTTGGACTAGAGCCACCGCTAGTCAAGTGGACCGTCTAAATGTAATCTAGAGGTGGGGAACATATTATTGTACCGACCTTATTCGTCACAATCGCTGATACGTGCTAATTACATTGTCACAAAAAAAATGTATACCATTTTCTGCTGGGTCGCTGATGGCTGTTTGTATACCTTTCTAGCGTTTACACAGTAGGAAATGTTTTGAAGAACTTTTCAATTTAATACCTGCGGCAAATTTCACCAAACGCCATAAGTGCTTGTTCTATTGGTGTAGTATTGATAATCTTGATAACACGAATAAAAATTACTTATTCTTTAATTACAATCTCTAATAATTATTTTTACTATTTGTATAGATATTCTATATAGAATATACTAGTACACCTTACTATATACCTATATACCTTAGATTAAATAAGACTTAAATAAAACAGATTGTGAGCGTGTCACAGATTAATTATGTATTTCGTAAAAATAATACATGATAACATTTAACAAAAAAACAAACTGTAATGAGTAATTATAAATGTCAATATTTTAACAAAGATATCGTTTGATAAAATCAGTCGGGAATATCGCCTCTTAGGTTCTCCTCTGTACTTTGGTGTAACGTTTTATTTATTATAACATCTTGATATGACACAGACGTTTTCGTAGTTTCCGTTGTATTGTCTAATACTAAAATAGGTTTACCGGTGTACATGGATATAGCGGAATTTGGTAACATCTTTATGCCCAACTTTTCATATTGTTGATTAAATTTATGTGGATGTTGTTGTTTGAGTACTAAATCTGGATGATGTTTATTAAATATTATGTGTGGATGTTGTTGATTAAATGCCATATGTGAATGTTGTTGTTTAAGTACCAAACGTGAATGTTGTTCATCAAATATCGTACGTGGATGGTATTGTTTAAGTACCAAATCTGGATGTTGTTGATTCAATACCATATGTGAATGTTGTTGTTTAACTAAGAAATGTGGATGTTCTTGATTAAATACGATATCTGGATGTTGTTGTTTAAGTACCACTTGTGGATGTTGCTGTTTAAGTATCACTTGTGGATGTTGATGTTTAAGCATCACTTGTGGATGGTGCTGTTTAAGTTCTAGAAGAGGATGTTGTTGTTTAAGTACCACTTGTGGATATTGATGTTTAAGTTCTAGAAGAGGATGTTGCTGTTTAAGTTCTAGAAGAGGATGTTGTTGTTTAAGTACCATTTGTGGATGTTGTTGTTTAAGGATCACTTGTGGATGTTGATGTTTAAGTACCACAAGTGGATGTTGTTGATTAAATACCACAAGTGGATGTTGTTGTATAAGTTCTAGAAGTGGATGTTGCTGTTTAAGTATCACAAGTGGAGGTTGTTTTTTATATACCATAGGTGGATGTTTTTGATTAAATATCATATTATGTACATGTTGTGGATTGGTAACATTAGGATAAATTTGATGTACATGTGAAGGTTCATTTAAAATAATGTCCTTAGCTCTAGCGTCCACATAGGTGGGGCTTATTAATTGCTTATTGATTTCGGTCACCGTTACGTCTGAATTATTATTAAGCGTAAATATTTGAATCGTCTTCTCTTTTTCTTGTTCATAAGAATATTTTCTTGAACGTGCAATTTTAGAATTCATAAATTGCACCTCAGATGGCATAATGTTTGTTTTAGGTGTATCGTAATCGATAGTGTCAATATTCAAGTCTTCGGTGGTGCTAGTAATTATTGGTTCTGTGTTAATTAATACTTCATCATCGGACAAGTTTTCTATTTTTGTTAGCCTCACTTTATTTGAATTTTCATTTGTAGTTATTGCCACCGTATTTTTCATACTAAGAGTTTGGGATTGGTCGTTGGTATAATTTGTAAGAAGATTATTTTCATTATTTTCTTCACTCTCGGGTACGTAAGGCCTCGTTTGTTTCCTTTTCATTTCATCCTGTTCTGTTTTTGGCACAGTATTTTTGTCTACTACGTCATTGGAAGGTTTGCGTTGGGAATTTTTTGTGCAATTTTCTTGGGGACGCACCATGTCACCAAAGAAAAGGTTCTTAAAAAAAGATAGACTGCGTTTTTGCTTTGATCCGACGCTAACAGATGACATAATTATAATACTGGATACCAAAACGCACTGAAACAAAAAGAGATTTATAATAAAAGTAATTTATTATGCTCCCAATGCTCTCTTAGTCTTAATAACAGATTTTTATACATCAGAAAACTTCTCATTAAATTCTATTACGTTAACTGGTAGGTGAATCAAATCATACACAGTTTCTGGTTTAATTATATAGTTGATATTATCAGGCGTTACTTTGGCGTTATTTATATCACAGTAATCTTTGGTTCAAGATATAAGAAAAACAATAATTATCACTATGGTATAGTACGTAACTGTACTGTTTTATTTATAATAAATTTAACTGTGACAATTTATTTTGGGAAATTTGATGCAGGTATTTTTTGGAATTTATTTTTGAATTTATGCCTTCATTGTCTCAGTTTTAGACGATACTTGACGTATTTATAGCATATATTATAGGTTTTCACAATTTTTTCCCTCGGGAATTAATCTGTTCTCACAGAGTAAGCATTAAAAGTTAGCGTGAAAGTTCTGTTAAGTAGATGGTAAACACAGTTCAACTGTTTATGTGCAGTTATTGGAAAATTTAATTGCAATATATATATATTTAGGAAATAGAACCAGGAAAATAGCTTAACTCATATTATGGGGCACACATAAATTAATTAAACATTAATATCTGTTGAAATGAACACTAAGTGCGGTTGCTGATTGGTCACGTAAGAAGTTTATAAGTTTTCAGGTTAGCTCGAGCACAGACCGGACTTTGAAAAAATCTAATAAGATTACCATATGTCACATCTTATATGCGCTAAATTATTGATCAATGAACTAACATGTTTTTGGGGAGTTAACTTAAGGGGGTAAGTTAGGAAGTTAACAATAAAAAATTAAGGTGTACTAACTGAAAACTGAAATGAAAGGGCCTGAGGGACACAATTTTTTTTAAATTTTCAAATACACAGTTAAACAAAACGTTCATTTGATTAGCAGATCATCGAACCACTCGTACGTTTTTATTAAATACTCCTATATGGTGATTTAATCTAAATTATACTGTTCACAATTTTTTCTATATACATCTATCGAACCTTACACAGATTATACAATTGCGGACAATCTCATCGTAATAATACTGCACAATAAAAGTGCTTTACGCTCTCCACGTTCCTATCCGTCCAATATCATATCCATAATTACATAATATCGGCGATCGTCTATTTCTACTGAAAATCGAATTTAGGTTCGCATATAAATAAATTCACATATAAACCATAATAAAATTTTGAAATATAATACTCACAAAGATAAAAGTCCACTGCATTTTATAAATTTTATACTTTCATCACTGCACCACTGCACACCACACGTTAAATTATAATGTAACAACACTTTGTGTATATATATATATTCTTTAGTTTCTTGAGTAAGTAACTAATTATGAACTTTAACGTGAATTTAATGTGATTAGTCAATAGTCTACATTGAATGAAAACTTCGCCATTACACTGTGATTAATACCGAATTCGGTAATAACACTCATTATAATATAACTTTCTCAGATTCAACATTATGGTTGAATGCCTGCAGATGTAGGGAACAACTTAATGTTAATGAAATATTTCATAATTGATACTTAAAATAATAAAACCGAAAAATAAGCACAAATACAATACAAAAGAGCTACTTATTTTTTATTTCTTTTTTTTCTTGCTTTGTATATTACTTTTTTTATATTATTTAATAAAACAGTAAAAAAATTAAAGCAAGTAAATTTCTTGTAAACATAGTATTTTGAGTTAAGTAATTACCAAAGAGTATTTTATTATAAATCAAATTGAAACGATTTCAGATGTCTTTAAACCTTTTTTAATACCTTAGTTTTGCAGTAGATATAACTTCAGCCACTAGCTTTGTTCAGAACTCTTTTAGGGACGCATTAAAGCACGAAACTGCTCCAGTGAGGATGTTTTGGGTCCAGGCACGGCTCGAGTCGGGGTAGTATGGAACATTAACACTTCCATAATTCGTGAAATTTAACTTAAGTCGTGAAATTTTAGTTTTAATAATATAGATTAATCAATTAATAATAGAACCCTCTAAAATCCGCCAAGCCCCCCTCCTGGTTGGGTTACTGACCGATGCAACCTGAAAGCCTCCGATACGGTTCTCCGGCAGATAACGCCAACCGACTGAACCGTTTATTTGACACAGAATAAACCTTAATGAGTCTGCTTCTATATTGGTAGTAAAAATCACACCATCAATGTAATCTGTTATTTAAATGAGCTAAAATCTAAACGGACAGATAAAAAATACTCATAGGTTTGTACGATAATAAAACTGTATCACGTGTGTTTTTATATTTATTTCATTACTTGAGTATAACCTAATTAGTTAAATAGATAATTACATTATATTGAATAATGTTAACACTAATGGAAGACATTAAATTAATTAATTGTAACATTACACAGTTAATATAGTTATTTTCATTGATATTAGAATTCCTGATAGTAAGGTTGGATGCACCCTGACTTATTAGGATATTAAGACGGGAGAGTAACCACCATATAATAATGCAGTATGTAGTGAAATTACAAACACATTTGTTTGGCACTTCACATATGCAACCGAGGGACAAATAAATACCTAGTTGAGCTGTTGCGTGTGATAAATGAACATTAGTTTCTATCGACTGAGCTGCAAAGCCGCTAACAAAGACGTCACAAAGTGTTGCAATAAATTTGTATAATTTATATGACGTGAAAATATTTTACAGGAGTCATTGACTCAATATTGTAGGAGACATTTTGATTAAGGTTTTGCAAGATTGATCAAAATATTCTATGACGTAAAAACCTTTGGCAGTGGTCACGATGTTTTAAGCGCACCAAGGTACCTCGGCATCAAATACATGGCGCGGGGGATGCAACGTTGAATGAGACCCGTGGTGAGGCTGTGGTGAACCGTGCAACAGTTCACACATAAAGCTGATGTAGGTGATCGCCAGTCTCAATGTTTCGATGCGAGAGAGCCGCTTCTCATACGCAAATGTCGGAACCTGGGAAAGATATGTCGCCTACATTTTAACACATGGTAAACGCTGGCGTTCTAAATCAAATGACAATAGGTCAACTGACTGAAATTTGTCATTTCCGCCGTGTACATTTAATACCAGAAGCGGGCCAAGGCTCGATCAGCCTAGAAATAAGCAGTAAATTTGACATTAAAATGTATGCTACTAAATCCAGCGACCTCCAATATGACCTGATATAAAAGAAACACACGTTTTAACAAAGGTTGTAGTCTCATAAAGTTACCTTTCGTCGTAATTTATCAAAAGCTTCATTGAGGTTGAACATGCGACGCCTTTCTCGTATGTTTGCTGCGCGTCTTTGAGCCACGGATGCCACACGTCGACGTGGTTTTTTACCACCAGGCGTGGCGCGCGCTGATCCACGCCCGCCACATCCTGCCGCAGACCACACTACAACCAAAAATACAATACAAACTATTGCCTTAATTATTACCTTCAAATACCAAAGATACAACAAGAAATAGAACGAAGTTACAATAAAAAATAACAATTAGTTTAATTAACAACAAAAATTAATTCAAAATATATTTAATGTCAACTCGCTAAGCTTTTAGTGTTAACTCGGAGTAATCATCTAAAAAAAATTATATGAGTTACTGGTCAATTACTTCCATTAATATTGACTAAAAATTAGGCGACCGCTTCTCGAAGTAGTTGGTTGAAGTTTTTAACTGCGCTTCGATTCGCTGTCTTGTGGTATACGTTTATTTTATAATTATGTCCATTTGCGATCCATCAAATGATTAATCTGTGTTTAGGCCACATTGGCAAAAAAAATTTCACAGAAATGTTACCGGTGTTAATCCATTTTTAAATAAGACACGATATTCCATTCAACTCGTAACAAAATGTGGAGGGAAATTTGGGTTTGATATATGGTTTATTTTTCGCAAATCGTTAGGTACGAATGGCCAGTTACTAACCTAAATCAGCAGGCGGGAAAGCCAGGATGTCGGGGTATGGGACCGGCGCCGGCGGAGCGTCCCAAAGTGGTCCGTACGGAGACACCTCGCTACCCTGCGTACAATAATTCGTTTGGTTGTAATAGCAACCGACATTTGTAGAGTTTTTTTTTTTATTAAAAAAACTTGCATAGGTTTTTTTTATTACTATTATATTAATGGAACTAGAATTTAGCGAAGTCGATCCAAACATACTTTTTTACAAACGTCATAGATGAAGATGTAAGCTACCCTATATCGAATTAATATATTGTTAGGAACAGAAGCAAACTATGAGAGTATTGACATAATTAAAAATAATATACTGACAGAAATCTAAAAATATTTAATTTATAATTGAGTACCTACCTATTTCTGTGCAATAATCTTGTTACAGTACTATTGTACACCAGTGCGAAATAAACATTTTTACTTTCTTATTTGGCAACATAGTCAAATTGGATAGTTTTGTGCTATGAAAATTTGGTGTACTTAGGGCGATGACTTTAGTCACTTTATATATATCAAATGAACAAACGGGTACGTTCATTCGCATGTACCTTTGTCCGTCCGACACGAGATTTACATCGAATACTAGATGGAAATGGTTAAAACAGGGTACTTAGAATTTGTTGACTCTATGACGGAAGCATATCGTATAAACGAATTCTGATTTTATGGATAGGTATACTTTAAAGTATAATACATTACAAAAAAATAGGCGTCATGTAAAATAACTTATAGACCCAAGACTAGAAGACCTATTTATGAATATATTTTTAAATAATTTTAAAGTTTGAAAGCTATTCAAAAAAAAGTACTCAAATTTATGACCTTGCTTCAATAAATACTGAGCTTAAATTTTTAATAAAACGCAGTACTTCTAATAGTTTTCAGGAAAAATTCTTACATTTCAACAGGAAGCGGGATAAATTCCGGGAAATACTTTCACTGCGATTGTAGATTAGTAATGACAGCACCCCGTTTATACCTACTGGAGTTAGAAACATATATGAAGCTACTCATCTTCCAGAATTCCCGAAATACTTTTAAAATGTTTGTCGTTTTGTGTCTTAGAAAGTAACGCCTTCTTTCTTATGGAAGTCCTTTTGTGATGATCACTTTACAACAGGTAGACCTGTTTGTTTTTCCTCTATTGGCTGCAATGAAGCCACAATACTATGTCTTCACGGTAAAATTATTAGTTGACATACCTTCACTTCCTTAAGTATTTGGATAAGTATCTTAACCTTTTACCATAGGTATACCTATAACCAAAGGCTGCTTTAAATGGAAACGAAAATGCGTAACTGCACAGGAATTCACGCATTAATCCACGTAATATATATGTTTAATTACAATTTCAGATCGGAGAAATGTCAATATAAAAAAGTAATAATTCAGGTCTTTGTTCTATTTTGTTCTTGGTTTTGACTACCTGTAGTACTTTTCTAACAAACATTTGCTACAAGTGCAAAAGGTTGTTGTAAAAACTTTTACCAGTCAAGGCCTTGTAACGAAGAGTTATATCTAGCTCGTCGTCTCTGGCTGACAGATGTATTCATCTTCTATATTTTGTAAATCATTGTGGCATTGGGCAACCGGAACAGCTAACAAGAGGGTGCTGATGCTTTTAAAATTTAATTGATAATGTTCTGTTTATTTTGAAATAGTTACTTAATATAGAAACTGCACTATTGATCTACAATATTTAAATATCATAATTTGCTAATTAACGAAATCCAATATTGCCTTTACTCAAAAATATTAACGTCAAGAAGATTATCTACGAAGGCACATTACATCTGCTTCACGGCCTCACAACCTCAAAGGACGCTATTGTTTTTCCTATATTTTAATCGTCTTAACGTAGATTACACAAATACTCCCTTGTTGACTTACTGAGGAGCTGCTCCAAACGTGCGGCGTCTCGCTGCCGAAGGACATCAGCGGGAAATGAATTTTGAGTTTTGGTGGTGTCACTTCAAAGAAGAAACACTGACCGAGCCGTCGCTCTTCTCCCAGCTAATCTAGATACGGATAAGAACCACTTCTTATGCTGCTCGTTGCCCACAAGCCACGGAGTGTCACATCGAACTAAATCAAATTATAACTTTCATGTTATGCCAAAATATGACGTCGGTTTTATTAATCATGCGGTTCATCTAAAGACAACTTTAAACAAAACAGCGTTAGTCCATTTTCCGGTAACGTGATGCTGCAGCTTCCCTAAACGTAGCAACAACAGACTTCTTCAACGCCATTGGCGTGTTTAGGGGAGGTCAGAGGGTGGTAATTCCTGATTGGTTACAGCACGTGCGGTGGGCGGGATATATTGACTACTGGAGCCAGATATTAAGACTAAATTTCGAGCAAATTTTGATGGCAAGTATTGTCGTTAAACAAGCTTGCAGACAATTGTATGTAACTTTACTGGTTTAATATTTTATAGAAGTTATAATCTAAATAAGTCAAAGAGTATTAAATACAAAGCTGTGACATGCGATTTGAAAAAAAAGGAAACTATAGGAAAAGTTAGTTATTATTAATTTATTACTAAGAAGATTATCTCTTTTAAGACAATCTAACGTCATTCTTTCTTTATCCTTCGAAGTGACAATAGGCAACTGAACGCAACGTGCATCTGCGGGCACGTGAAATCATCGTTGTTATAGTTAATTGATCATTATTTTGCGCCAGTATCATCTTAACAAGATAATTTAAATTTAAATTTTATCGACTGATATTAGTAATGACTGAGCATTTTACTATTTTAAGTATTATATAAAAAATTGCTGTTAGCGTAACTACAAATATCATTCTGCACCTGCAAACCATTCTTATTGTAAACGCATCAACTAATCTGTTATTGATTACGTGATCGCATTGCGTTGATAGGCGTGACCCGAGCCAGATGGTGGATTCGTCGCGGGTAACGCGCAGATATTTGTCACTTTTGACATAAAATCGGCGCGCATGAGGTAAATCCCGTGGACGACCCTCGTGATGCAAAGGGTGAATTTAATAACAATAGCTAAGTATGGCAAGTGTAGATTTTAATTAAATAGTCTGATATATATTGCTAGCTAGTCAGCAATTCAGTCAAAAAATAATAATCGTGAAGTCAGCGAGCGCAGTGGTCAGTAAGACGTGTAATATTTATATATATATACATATCTACTCTTAATTGTATATAAGTACTTGAACGTACTAGAATGATGCCAATTGGGATATTGAGCGCTAAAATTATATTTTTTTATCTTTTCTTTTATTTTGTACGGCCCCTTCGGAATTTGTTCGGGTTAGGCAATCATAATATCTACAACGTTTTTAAAGGAAGAGCAGCTGACAGACGGACAGACAAACATTGTAGGCTTGGTAATAGACAACGCATCTGATTACTAAATCTTTGATTTAACCACTGTGCAAAATTTCGTCAAGGGGGTCTTCCATGTCAAATTATGAGATTTAGCAAAACATGTCAACTGAATTACACGCTTCAATTACAAATTGCGAGGGGAAAATTTATTAAAATCTGAGGGACGTGGTCACACGTGGCTTTACACGAGGGGAGCGCAAAATATGTTTTGATATGCTTAAAGGAATTGATATTGTTATCTAATTGGTATTAGGGCAAGGCGGAAAAGTCAAATCTCATTATGACATTCACAATTATATACAAATTTAAACCTAGTATCTTTAGCTTTGGTAACAATTAGTTCTAAGGCAGTGCTACATTTTATTTCTCTTTTTCTTACTAAAGACGATATGGATTCACACTGGCTCAGAAGTCAAAGACGGTCTTGGTCGAATTAAGGTCGAATTAAGCACGATGTTAAGGCAACAAAAATGATAAATAGATTTCTGTGCAACATTCACGTTGCACGTAGTTAAGTGACGACTGTAGAAACAATACGAAACAGCTTAAATTTAAATATTTGTACAATGATGATAAACGTAAATAAATTAATTAACGTTCATACACTCACATCCCCGCACTAGGTCTCCCTATGTTTTGTTATATTCGATAGTTTGTTTCATGTTAATTACAATAAAATAATGATTAAATACAAACAGAATTATTTTATTCAGTAGTTATAGTAGTAGTGGGTACTACCTGAATCGATTCGAGTATATATTTTATTATCGTAACAGAGTGATTAAAAAATCGTCAATAATTTTTGAGTACTAGTGATGTTATGAATACGAGATTTCGGATCCGGATATGGATATATGAATAATATTTTACCGGTTTCGGTTACGGTTATGGATATGAAATTATTTCGGATTTTTGGCTACGGATATTAGATGATTTACAAATTGGAAATAATGTATTTACAGAGTTTGACTTTGTTTCTAGGTTTTATGTGGTATTATTATAACAGAAAAAACAAATTGAATTATAAAAACTGTCTAAATTGAGAACGACGTGGCTAATGTATCGGTTCGGTGAGTGTAAACCAGTCATAACGTGATTTATTGGACTCGGCCTCTATCCGCAATTATTCGATAATTCTTTATCGGATTTGGTTACGGTTTCGGATATATTTTTATTCCGGATATCCGATAGTTTCGGTTACTGTTACGGAGCTCCATAACATTCCTGATTAAAACACATTAACACTTTTCTTTTACTGTCAAGATACAATTTGTATTTCAATCATTATAAAGTAGTCTTGAATTAACTCTGGTTTTATCAATGTGGAGTTGATACTCTGTGCGAATGTTGATCGCAAATCCTTAAATATGCATTAATATTATAATTAATCAAAAAATATATGTATTTAAAGTATTTTAAAAAAAAGTTTGAAATTAACTTTAATAACTTCAATTTTATCTATACCTATTAAGGTCAGAATTTTTTTAATATAAAGGTAGACCTCCTTCGAGTCGAAGCCTACCTCTCTTCCTCGTTGTGTAGGTATACCTACGTGTAAGCTTAATGTTAGCATTGTAGTTCAAGGATGTCCTCAGCCCGATGGTCGTTTTATCATTGCGATACGAAATGGCGGATGCCAGTATTTATAACTTCGAACTTAATGGTGTATATAAGAAATTTAATACAAATGGATCATTATTATACATTAGTCTTAATATAAATGATTTTTAGATACTATTATTGTATAATTGCTATACACGAAAGTAGAATTAATGGTTAATTTTAGATAATTTTTATGATTATATTTATTGTAATTATTAGCATTATTGAATATTACTCCTTTGGAACGTCCTCCCTACGTGTAGGTATAGACAAGTTAGAACTTTGTGGAAACTAACGAAATTACTCCGCAATTATTACCTAAAACAACTCAGTCTGAAATGCCCTCAGCAAATGCCCTCGCTCACTTCGGCAAAACTACCTTAAGCATCTGCATCTTTCTGGATTAATTCATAACTTTTTTATTTATAAACGGATTGTAATGAAACAAACTTAAAATTTTAAGTGACGCTTACTGCAATACATTGGTGAAAATCAGAACAAAATCGGTTAAGCCGTTTCTGAGATTAGCGAGAACAAACGCACAGACAAACAGACAAAAATTCTAACTACTATTGTTTTGTGTTCTATTACATTAATAAAGACCCCTAATAATGTTTTTTCTCATATATCCTTCATGTACAAAAAGCGTCCCGTTACAAATTTATTGTTAGGTTCTTTTTTTTTGCGCCCAGACAAATGGAAAAGGGCTACCCTCCGGAGATGCGCGGGAGGAGGCTTGTGAATGCTCATGCATACCAGCGCAGCCGGCTGCGCTGGTTATGTGGGACTCCCGATAAACCTAAGGGCCTACCCACTAAACACCACCCGAGGTCGTTTTTGGTCATACGGCCTCTAAATCTTCATCTGTTGTATGAATCTTCATCTTCCCAGGCGGGGGCGCTTGCCGTACCCCCTAGGGAGCATCCCCATGTACAAATGACACTGAAGGTGTCGTCGGTAGGGGTCTCGTGCCGTCATATGGACGAATATCAAGAGTGGGAGCTGAATTCACAGGCTTTTTCTGGGCCGCCAAAAGGCATTCCAGATCAGCAAATTTTTATTTTTATTTATGCTCCGGCGCGGGCCCTTGTTGACGTTACGCCATTTATGCGCAGGTTTTACCGTTAAGCTTTACTTGCGAGCGAGTGGTTGACTCTTTGGCTTTACTTAAATCTCCAGGATCTCTATTACTATGTTATTAATCTTTTTGACATTTTATATCTAAGAACGATTTGTTTAAATATATCTTAAATCTAGTAGCCTAATTGTAGTTCTTGACGGAGGCCGCTAACGCCTTCAAGTGTTTGGCGCGGCCCATAGCCTTTGGGTCCCTGATTTGGATTGCCATCGAGACGTTGTAGTCCTCCAGTCTCTCGTTGGTGGCACTCATAGCCCTTTGGATGAACTGGGCTATGACGTCATTGCTGTAGTCGGTGTATGCACTAATTCAATTATTATCCGTTCACTCTTTTAGCATCTAACCTAATCTAACCATCGCCAAGGGTAGACTGGTAGGGAATGAAATTAGACATTAAGTTAATACATTGTAAACGAGTTTTTATATTTACAATAAAGAATAAATAACTATTTATTATAGGTACACGTATTTGTAAGTATTATTATAATCTTTGTAATTTATATGTACCTATAATATTAAGGTGATTATGAATACCAGCGGGGCGCCGAAAGTACCTTGTATCACTACCTATGTACCTCCCTTGTCGTAATATATACAAAATAACTGTTTGTAATACCACTAGATCTAAATGCAAGGTATGCGGTCGCCCTGAAAATCAGCGGTCGTGGTGCACTGCAGGTAGTGTAGAGAACGGCACCGTTTCGCTTGTTTTCGCCACTTACCATCAGGTGGGATAGATTTGTAAGGAAAATAGTTTGTCTGCTGGTCTCACTAAACGTTTTTTCGTATTTCAGTTGCAATTGCTAGAGCCAGTTATCTAGCGAATTCAAAACATCTTTCTAGGCCGGAAACTCACTCGTGATGTGGATGGGCGGTGATGATCACACATTTGCTTGTTTATTGGCTAACTTCAACACCATCTAATTAGGTTTTGCGCCTAAAGCTTTTGACGATATAATATGATACGTTACGTCGAAGGCCCCTGGTCGTTCATATTGAAGGTAGGTTTTTATTACATCCAATGCAACATTACTTTACTGTATTTTAAATCATAACTAGCTCATACAAAAGGTTGTAGCAAAGGGAAATCTCTCGCCAGGTTATGTGATCATACCTGGGGACCGGCCGTGGTCCAAATGCAACCATTTTAGAAAACTTCGATAGCGTGATTCAGACTTCTTGTCACATTGAAATGTTCCCATAAGATACCTAGGTATTTTTACCTGAAGCTGAAGAAACATTTATTCAGTCATATTACCTACCTCTACAAAAGCAACTACATACAAAAACACTTACACTAAACACATGTACTTAATTAGATGTTGCAGTTGCAGAGGTACTAACATGACGGATATGACGCACTCAGAGCGTGCAGTGGACGAGATCCACGCCGTCTGATGTTGCAGTGCGCCCGTCTATCAGTCTGACGGTGTTGTTTAAGTAATTACTTTCAGTGTACTCCTCAACGTTAAAGCACATTTTCAAAAAGGCAGAAGTAAAAATATACGTTCATAATCCCATTTGCAAAATACCTAAATGATTTAATAATGTTAAATTGTAATTTCCTTACCTTTTACCCTCAGATTGAAATTGATCTTGATTTTTTATATATTCGATTAAAAGGAGGAAAGTCAATTCAAAACAATGATAAATCAGCTTAACTCATTTTATTAATCTATATACATATAATAAAAATATTTTAACAAAAAAAAAACCGACATCAGCTTCCAACCGAAATGATAATAATAGTCGAGCCTATTTTACAAGGTTGAAAACATTTCATATACCATGTACGCCATAAGGGCTGGGATTTTTTTTAATTTAAATGGGACCGAACGTTAATTATACACTCAAACAAAACAAGGACATTTCCAAATCGGTGAGTAAAAAAGTTCTGATGTAAAAAAACAAAAAATAAATAAACTAATTCCGAACCTTCCCCCTTTTTGAAGCCGGTTGAAAATTGTAACAAACGAACTTGCAGTATAGTATAGATGAATATGTTAATGACAAGGACGCTTGGAAATAAACACAGGCTTAAACTTTTGTTATTACTATGTTGTTTAAAAGATGTGCTGAGGAGTTTCTTTCGCCGTTTCTTTTCCTC
>DWPT01002638.1:0-15822 GCA_018251895.1 Agathymus mariae mariae | reverse complement strand
ACCTAGCGGACCCTGCGGAAGACCAGCGCTGGTTATCTCCGGATTACCAGCATTATGCTGAGCAGGTTCCGTTTCGTTGTTTGCATTTTACACTTTTTGCTTTTTTCTAATCCAATTAAATTTGTGTTTTAACTGTAAATTTGGTAATTGTAAACATTACGAATAAACAATATGTCTGTGTCTATAAAATAGTGCTCAATTGAAATTGTGACAACAAAAATATAGACTATATTATTAGAGATATAAACAGTTAAGCTCTGAATTGCGGAACTACAAACTACACTTCGGAGGTGACAAAGTTTAAACTATTTTAACAAAAATAGATTTGATCAAAATAGATTTACACAGATATAGTTTAGAAATAACTTACAACCTTAGAACTTTGTTTATTTATAACCTTACAAATTAGTTATTCATATTATTACTGAACATTATGTAAATGGTATTTCTTATTTACATAAAATATTTGGCTCGACAACAATCCCACCTGATGGTAACTGGTGATGTAGTCTTAAGATGTTGAACGCACTGCCTTATAAAATCCTCTTTACTCTCCTTTTGAAGATTCTCCATGTTGTAAGAAGGTGGGAACACTGACGCGGGCAAGTTATTTCAGTACTTTGCAGTGCGCATAATATAATGAATGACGAGGCAAACCGTGCCGTCGTACTATGGAATATGGTAGTACAAGGCCTGATCATAAATGCTTTTTTGTAATGTTGCGAATCCCACATTGTTATAGTTTCATTTTATACCTGAAGAGTCTTACTTCAGGTAAGAGTCTTACGTCAGTCTTACTTTGTCAAATATAAATTAGTGAGTGAATCGAGCTGCCTATTGAAGTAACGGAAGTTCAATAAATTCGACTGGGAAATTGTGAACTTTCGGAGTTTAATTAAGCACTTTTGTTCCAATAAGTTATATAGTGTAATACATATTGAAAAATAATATTTATTGTATACTTATAATCCGCTAATATTTTAATATTATGATAAAAAATATAGTCACAAGCGATTTTACATGCAAACGCCATAAAATACCTAATTTTTAATCTTCGACAAGATTTAATTGCAATTACCTAAGTTTTTAATTTCGTTTTATTCTATGCAGAAGGCTCACCCATCTTGTATATATGTGAAAATCATCTGCAGATACTTGCGGGTCTAGATGTTGGTACCATAAGCCAAAACCGTTCGTAAATCATTCCTAAAAAATGTTAACATGTTAGACGAAGACACGCTTTTGAAAGTCAGTTAATTCATCGCGGAACCTAAAGTTGTTCGTGTTTAAAAAAATCAGTGCATAAGATAATACCATATAATTTATAAATATAATGATCAAGAAATAATAACAAATTTATATTGCCCCACCAATAGATTTTAATATTTATATAAAATAATAATATATAAAACATTTGCATTATTCCGTTGACTATTTTTAACTTGTTCTGAATTTTTATTTGGTAGTCAGGTAATTCAAAACCATAAAACAAGTATATTTGAGTCAATTTTGTCGTGACTCGCAACTTTAACGCTAGTGAAGCCGCACGCGAACGCTAGTATTTGTTAAATGCCTAACTTAAAATAATACAGATACTATCTACATCATCTGTGCAAAATTTCAAGTCTATATCTGAAGAATGAAACATATAAATTTTTGATCAGATATAAGCCCATATTTTCCATAGTGCGTCGGTACAGGCGGGGCGTTCACTACGTAAGGATGGATACCCGCCGTGCGGCCGTGCGGTGGTACGTAAACGGTTCAATTCGCAACCGAACCGATTGCGTACTTGTAAATAACGTAGATCAGAAAAAAAGGAAGGCAGCGATTTTGTTTTGTACTATTTATAAGTTGAAGGTCTGTTAGATGGTATGTGTTTTTCTTATACCATAATAACTTCCAGACAGAACTTTGTAACGGGTTAGAGACTGATCGGTACGAGTGTGTTTACGATAACGGTTACTATTACCGTTTTTGTGGCTATGGAATTTTGTTACTGAATTTTCTAAGAATGTCAATTGTTGTTTCAATATAGGTAAATTATCTTAATGTATATTGTTTAAGAATATATGGCAATATTCAGTACTTAATCTATCATGTAATAAAACTTTAATTGATCAGATTGATGAGTTTTAAACTATTTATGAAGGTTATCGTTAGAGTATTGTTTGTTGTTCCGGCGACTTAACTTAAAGGTGAGTTGTTGGTGAAATAGAACTCACTGATTAAATACCTCTCCACTTTCGCATAAACCTTACTAGAGTAATTCTCATTCCGGGATATGGACACATAAAAAACTTAGTATGGTCATTTTGTTTACTACCCAAACGAAGTTTTGACTACTTTAGTCTATTATATTTGTCGCTAAAATATGGGACGAACATAAAATTTCTGATAAAGTATATCATAAAAAATGAAAACATAAGACGTTGCTGTTTTGAAGTGAAGCATGGGGTGGTTACTGGTATTATGAATATTTATAGGTCCAAAATTATGAATGACAACTTTTTTCTGTTACATTTTAAAATATAGAAATAATTTTGATAACTTTAAATCATTAAGTATATTGAATATATATGATTTATTAATTTTATGCTTCTCACGTGATTTTGTGATCTTTATAGTGCTATTTTTAAAGGGATCTAAATTTTTCTTTTATGGGTAAGTTGCGGCTTGCTCGGACTTTATTCGGCTTAAATGTACCTTTTAAGTGGTAGCTTTTTTTAAATACGTGTCATGGTTCCTCTTCTGAAAATTACTCTTCGTTGCACACAAGCTCATAAAGTTTGCTATCAGTTTATAATGTTAGCATAGATTGTGTGAAGCGCTCATAGTTTGGATTTAGACTTTTTCCGATCTTAAATAATCGATCGAGTTAAGTAATTGCGGGCACGGTCATTAGTGGAATGGGTGATCGCTATTGACCAAATTCATTGAGCTCTCTCGTGCATCCGACGGCACGTTATAACATGGGTCTCGCCTGTTAGCGGCAGATAGTTGTCGTTGAGCCATGTCGGAGACCACAGGGCGGCATAAGACTTCCGACACTAGGGTTGGATTCTGACACTCTGATACCATCACAACTTCCACGCTCTAGGTCTCTCCAGTTATACGGAAAGACCCGTAGCCTGCCTTGGACTGCTGATTGTATGGTTATGGAATAAATGATTATTAAAATTGTTTAGGTATGCATATATGTCAGATTCGTAATGATCGTAGCAACGACTGTGTCAAGCAGCTATCCAGTTTTACACAAATTAAAATTGAGAACCGATTTCTCATTAGAACTCGAGCTTAGATAAACATTTTTCTCTTTGATAAAATCTGACGATTACGTACTAAACATTCATTCATAATCTGCTGACGTATTAGAGACGGATCGCCACAAGGCTCCATAGTAAAGTATAAATTGGCACAGCAGACGTAAACACTGACGTTCGGAGCCAGCAGTTTATTTTTTTACAAAAATGGCGGGAAAATGTTTATAATCAAAATTATTGGGGCCACGGAAAACGCGAGGTTGTTAATGATAGTTTTTTGTCATTATAAAACTAGCTTTAGTTTTTGCATCTTCTCACTGTTTTTTTTGTAATAATAATTATAAAAAAATAATAAAAGTAATAATAATACCTAAATATATTAGAAAGCGTTAAATTTCCGCAGTTAATATTTATGAGAAAACTATTGTTACCTGTGTAAAATTAGGAACTAGTTACAGTTGCAAGATTTGTGACTTAAATCAGGTTCTTATCCATTTTCTTTATAGACATTGAAGTTTCGCGTTTAAAGGAGTTCATTAAACAAAAGAACACGGGTGAAAATTTTGTTTGCTAGCTACATGTCGAACTTCTCCTAGTTTGAATTTTTATACATCCTTCCTTCCTACCTTTATTTAGTATATTTCTACATTTTTGTAGTGAAATTAAAAAAAATATGTACATAAATATAATACAGAAACTAAATTAAAAAATGCTACGATTTCTGTCAAATATTGGGAGTATGAAATAAGTAGATGAATAATTGCAGCGACACGAGGCAAGAGGCAGATGTGGCGAATTATAAGAATTAATTAAAAAAAAAAGAAATGAACAAACAACGGTGTAAAAACTGAGATACTAGGACTTCAGTTCAGTAAACTGTCTCCAACTACTTCGATGGACAATAACATTATATTTTATATATACACCAAAGATTTTATTTATTCATTCACTAAGATAACTTTCCTCGCTTGGTTATCTCAAAAAGATCTGTAACAATGCGTATCTAACCAATGTGCACGATTTCATAATGTAGATAAGTAATGCAATTAGTTAGTGCTTCAATAGGACTCGTTTTCACAATGGTTGTCTTTTGGTTTGAATTGAACGTCGGTCTCCCACTCGGAACACTAGTAGTAATCCAGCACGTTTTTTAGTGTTTTTTTTTAGCCATACTTGAGAGTTCACAAAGATGTGTTAAATCGGTTACTGTGCACTTAGACTGGACATTGACAAAGACTATGGCCTTAAGAGGTGTGAGAGGAAACCCGAGCCCAGTAATGGGCCAATTATAGATTGAAATTATTAATTCCCGCTGGTTTAGTAGCCCCAGTAGCAAACAATAACTCATGGCTAATCTATTATTATGGAGTCGGGTGGATGAAAACCATGAGTCGTAGGTAAACATTGAGGATCGTATTTTCGACGGGTTACGGTGATTGCTTCGATGGTGCCCGCCAAATTATAAGTTTCTTTAGTTTTCTGCAAATTATTTATGATCAAAATGTTACCCGTGATTTTAACAAACTTTGAAATTATAGTAGTAGTCGTCAATACAGCTCTCTAAGTCACTTGATCAGACTTCTTCATTACACTGTTGGACTCTAGATATATTCATGGGGATAAAGGCGAACGTTGAACATGTTCGGATTGACAGACGCAAGCTACCTTTGAGAACATAATAAAGAACTCAGATGGGTTAATTTTCCTGCGCTGTTTTTCAATAAGTCCTATTGATAATCTGTCACTAAAACGCAAGTCATTGAAAAGATTCGAGGTGCGTAGGGTACGAGGGTAGGACTGCACTCTTCTAAAATACTCACTTTAACTCAGCAATGCAACAATGTCAGTGCAGTTGCACAGACAACAATATGACTATGAATGATGTCTGTAAGCATTGAACACTGTAACTCTTTTTGCAGTTTGTTAGGTACGATTGTCTATATCCATAGGTCTATGGGATGAGTAGCATACAAATTTTTTACTTACGTATAACAATATATAATTATTTATGTACGTAGCTCTCATTATTATTTTTGCGCAAAACATGAAAGCGACGATAAAGTTGTATTGTTCAAATGTTTGAAAAAGACAGGACGCAATAGTTAAAAACATACTAACGGCATGTTGCACTGACATCGATAATTGAGTGTATAAAACAAAAAAAAAATGTGCTACTTTCATCAATAAAGTAATATTTAGTTCAGAATGATAGGTACATACATATAGCCTTTCTTTGTTGGATTAAATTAATACATTTGTGGTCGATAAAGTCACGTAGTCTGTCGTAATTGTAAGTTTGTTCCAATTTCAAATTTATGAATATCATCTGTTATATTTTCAGAAATTCTGGGGTCCTCAGATAGACCCGAGGCTGGCGCAGTATCTCACGAATTTCCTCTTCGGCTCCGGTCAGCAAAAGACGCCGTCCGTGGATTTTAATAGATTTGCTGAACTATATGTGTATAATGTTAGAGGTGAGTTAAATAAAATACTATCAACCGGTAGTAGACGACTCCTCATGTTTACATTATGTTCGTAAAATAATCTTCTACCGTCGTATAGCTGGAGATGTTTACTGAAAGCATAGCCGATCTCAAATTGATTTACGGGCGTCAGAAGTAACTACCAAACATTTATATTACCAGAAAAAAATAAGTTTAGTTACACACCTCTGCATTAGGGTTTTTTGAGGCGCGGGCGCGCGATACATACTGACAGATACAGTATGTGTTCACAAACCAATATCGGACTGCAAACAATTTAGAGCCACATACCAATTCCGCTCCGGTGGGAATTGCTCTCGTAGAACATCCTAGTACAAGGGTGTAGGTACGTTTATTTATTATTTAATTTAACTTCATTGTGGGATAGCGAGATAGCTCGCAAAATCAAAATGGCAATGAGCTACATACATATCTCGTAGGATCGGTACCTGAGGTGGATTGATGATATTCTCAATTTAGGAGTCATAGAATGTCTCAGTAGTTCAGGACTCATCGGTTAGTATGTAGGTGTTTAAATTTTTTTAATAAATAGTATTAAACAAATGCTTAAGGCATTATGTTAAAATATATTATTGTGATGAGTGATACACCTAAGGCTAAGTTTAAACACGTCTGTATGTTATAATTCGCAATAAATCAATCGTGGCGCATACGCGTCATATTCTTTAGACTGTCCCCGCTCACTTCTCAATACTTTACAAGTGTTACTAAATTGTGAAGAGTATACTTCTTTTATGCATATAAGTAACGGTAAATCCACTCACATTAATTCCCAAACATAACGTCCGAATTTTATGCGCTTACAACTAATCTGCCCGGTCGAAGGTCACTATCACGACACTATCTGATAGGTGGCGCTGCAGTCAACTCAGGTAAATTCAAAATGTATATATCGAATTGATTCATACTCTGTATGCACACAATATATTTGACGAGCCCATAGACCAGTTGGTAGTGATCCTGTCTGCCGAGCGAGGGATACCCTGGTTGGGGCATACATTAATGTGACAGATAACTGTTCGTTCACGGGTCATGGGTATCTGTATTGTCATATTTGTGTATGTCCGTACCACATGCAACACAGGTAGTCACACGCCTGCCAATCGAAGTTGATCCATGTCCAGTCGATAGATCGTGATATTTTGTTGTTACAGGCACCGTTGAAGAAAGAATGATTATGACATACAATTGTCTCGGCAAGGACTACAATGAGGACGTGGAATTACCGTATCAGCTTTTGAAGGAAGTGAGTGAAAGTTATTTCATATCAGTAGCCAGCGACCGAGTGGACGTGGAGCCGGCTGTTGGTCAGTTGTCACCGTGTCCAACAGGCTTGTCCTAAACTGCTGGTTCCCCAATACTCCACGTAAATATAAAAGATAATCCTTATTGGTAATCAATGCGACTTCTGCACCCTTGGTACGTACGTTCATACGCATAGGTAGTTTAAACGTGTAAAGTGTAGTGTCTGTTTGTAAAAACCGCATGAAAATGAATGTTAATCTTTTTAGATTGTCGTGTTCAGTTGGTTATCGGGTCTAGATTGTTCGTGAAGTCACATGCGTTTACGCTGTTGCCTACATAATTCTAGGAGTAGTCTGCAGGGTTGTTGGATGCGGTCAGCGTTTATTTAACTTTTTTCTAACTAATCATCACGCACAGTATTGCGAGAGCGTAGCTTCGACGTACATAAAAATGGTGAAGGCGTCTTCGTCGAAGCGCGCGCGCACGTGGCTAGAGAAGGGGTTCCGAGCCACCGCCTCCCACGTACAAGCGCTGGGGGAGGCAGTGGCGGCGACCGTCGGCGGCGAGCTGGACTCACCGCAGCATCACTGCAACGCGCACCAGCTCAGCAAGTGGTGAGGGATTGATCTGTGTAGATCATTCGCCCATTTTCTTTATATAACACGAAATTTTACCTATTCTCCTATTTGCTAGGTTTTTTTGCGCCATTATCATATTTCGTTTAAGGTGAAGGTTTTCAACCGATATCATTCAGGTATAGTTCATTACTTGGTTGGCAAGTTTTCACCTTTCCTTCTAAAGGTTACCTCCGGCACGTCTATACTTGATTTGGTTGGACAGCTTGTCAATGTAAGCGGATTTGCCGCGCTCTTCTCGGCCGACCACCCGCCTCTTGTTGATCATTTTATTTGGGGGGAGTTGAAAACTTACAATGAAATATGGATTGTCTGTTTTTTTATCAGCTACTCACATAGATATGAAAACAATTTCTATATCCGTTCTTCAGCAAGGTTGCACTACGAGCAGGGGAATGTGAGTTGAATTTTGGAATATGGATTAATGAAGACGTTTTCACCACAATTTAAATCATAAGAATATTTAATCGTTAAAAACAAGTATTGTATGTAAATGTGAGCAAAGAAAATATTCTCCGCGGGATTTTCTCGTCACTTCTTCTCTCGGGGTAGCTCATGGTTGGGCACCTTATGAATTTGGAATAAAACATTAATTATCATTACAGTTTTTACCATATTTAGGGTAACATAAAATTATGTACATATACTTGTGTGTGTACATAATTTAACTGTAATATAACTGCAACGATGGATTGTCTCGCAGGCTGCAGTCGAACATCCTCCTGAAGCAGCTGGCGGAGCTGGTGTACGTGAACCTGTACGGGATCAACAAGCGCGCAGGGGACGAGAGCCCCACGCCGTTGCCGCCGGCCGCGCCCTCGCTGCTGCCCCAAGTTGATGGTGATTATTCGTTTTATATTTATTCACTTGTCAGTAGCTATCAAAAAGTACGTTTTTATAATAAGGTTCCAAAGTTGATAGGTCAGTAAGTTACCTGTTGGAAACTTTAAGTGACGATTTAAAGCACACCTTATAGATAAAGGATATTATGGTATAGATTGATATATTAATGATAATGACACCTGCTAATAATAGTGTAGAAACACACTTTGATTAATACACGCTTTGTAATTGCCATGTGTCGTTTTGAAAATTGTGCTGAGGAGGTTCTTTCGCCGTTTCTCCTCAATATTAAAGAACCGATTAGAAACGGTAGTTGGAGCAAAAAATTACGTGCAGTGTAGTTACAAAATAATTACTTTAGGTGCACTTTAGGTGTAAAACATTTATTGAAAATTAATAGTTTGTACAAAAAAATATAATATAAACATGCGATGCTAGAGAACAAAGATCCGTTAAGGATATTCTAAATGCAACGGGTTTCCACGTTTTTTAATTTAATACCGGTATTTCGACACTGTTACGGGGATATTGTATCTGAATGTATTTAACTTGTATTTAATTAGCGGAAAAAGGTATAAATTAGATAGGAATGTAAGTATATTTGAAAATAGTATAAAGCTCCATAACCTGGAGCGTCCCGGTCAGTTGTTTAAAGTTGGCCTGTATAACCACCGTGCACGACATTAGAAACTCGTCTGACAGTAATAGCAATGGAAAACGTTATCTTTATTATTATCAACACTGTATAACGACGCCCCTATAGCCAAGATGGTAGTGATCCTAGCTGCCGAGCGCAGGGTCCCGGGTTCGACTCCCGCCCGGGGCAGACATTTATGTGACAGATAAATGTTTGTTCTCGGCTCATATCTGTTTGTGATGTCATATTTGTGTATGTCAATGCCACCCGCAACACAGGGTATCCTAGTACGGGAGTGTGAGTGGGTAAAAAAAATGTGATTTAAATTAAAATCAATATACAACTAGTTCGTGAGTGATCAATTACACCCTCCGCTGTACTGTACTATAAACACCATCTTTGCCATCGCTCGATAAATATCTCGGTGTACAATAGTACTTACTTTCCTTGTATGCAAGTACTAATCGCGTTGGGCAGGTCTGGAGGCGATGCCCGACTACCCAGCGTTCACAGATCTGGCGCACGTCGTCTGGATCAACAGCCACCTACCACAGAAGCACCAGCACAAGTGGCGCTTCCTCTTCTCCTCGCACATACACGGCGAGTCCTTCTCCACCCTAGCAGGTACGGCCAGCTTCACGGTACACTTTGTATCAGACAGTCCACAATATCAAAATTAAATCAAACTTGTAGCATAGAGTCTTCTCTATCAGATGCATGGCTTCGTAGAAACTGGATATAATTAGTTTTTAAAAAACCTAACATGTATCCTTGATGTTTACAAAGATATCCCTGGTGTTATACGTACAATATTTTACGTAAAGAAGAACTTTGGATTGACTAGTCGCCACTTTTTCTCCTACCCAGCAATGTATTACTATTTCGTTATATATGATGTATATTTTAGGTAGAATCCAAGAGCAAGGCGCCTCGATCCTGATCATCGAGGACGGCAGTGGGTACATCTTCGGGGGCTACGCGCCGGTGTCGTGGGCTTTCGGGCCCAACTTCACGGGCAACGACGAGTCGTTTCTGTTCACGTGCGCGCCACGCATGCGCATGTACCCCTCCACTGGTTACAACGATCACTACCAGTACATGAACCATTATACCAAAACGTTGCCCAATGGTTTGGTGAGTGACCTCGTTATTCTTTTGGTTCACGCCTTTCTCTTCTCCCTTGCACTTTACTTTTCTCTTATCCTCGTCTTCTGTAACGTCCAGTTGCCACTGTGTCGTGACAATAGGTAGACGATGCATCATAAGTAGCTTGTTTTTTCAACTGAATAGTTATCACTGCTCCATCCGCCTATCTACTGTCCTGACATCCACGGGGTTATTGACGACACTCTTCCTCTCTTTGAGACTTCGAAACAACAAGATCATCGCAGTTCATTTGATTTCGGGTTCATTATTATGCGGGGAAGGCGGGGTGGAGAGGGGAGATCGTTGGTGCCGCAATTACTTGATATCAAATTACCCATAACGTCTCCAGCTGATGGGCGGTCAATTCAACTTCGGCGGCATCTGGTTGAACGCGGAGCCGTTCGGCGAGGGCACGAGCGCAGAGTCGTGCAGCACGTACCGCGGGTACCGCCGCCTCAGCAAGGAGCCCACCTTCCGGCTGCGCAGTCTCGAGGTGTGGGGCGTGGGCGACAAGCCGGCGCTGGAGACGGACGAGGTGAGACCATCAGCACCACCACTGGACGAACATGGCACCCGTCTAGGGTTACTCCTATCCTCCTATCACTCCCTTAGAAACATCAATAACTTTAGTATTATCGAATACTAACAAACGATTAGGTCTGAGTTCCCTAAGTACACTGTATTGATATGTAATTATAATTCAGGCTTCGCTATATATAAACATTGCACATAAACAAATGTACCCTAAAATCAGTTATGGGGTAAAAGTCATAATGATTAAAGTGGGTGTATTTACAAAACTCTCTCGGTGACACTAGTAAATGAAATGTATACCGGAGCAGGCGTCGCCGCCCGCGTTGGTTTGGTGTGTAGCGGGCGCGGGCTATGACGAGTTCACGACAGCAGGAACAATGTGGTTCGTTAACCGTCCCTCCGCAGTCCGCCGTCCGCCGTCCGCCGTCCTACTGCAACCGCATTAGTCTTGTTAAATGCTAAAGTTATTGTCCTATTATAGTCTATTAAGTGTGGAAGATACGTAAAGTTATAGACACTATGAAGACCTCAAATTTTTTCTTTTCGTAATATTGATGACTACGTATATCTCGTACTACTCTGTGTTTCCTGTACCCGTAAGAAGTAAAAAAATCACGAATAATTTTGTCAATTTGTTATCCTCTCAGTAGACAGTAAAAACTAGGGATAAAATTTCGGATCTGGATATGGATAACGGATATATGAATAATATTTTACCGGTTTCGGTTACGGTTACGAATATTAAATTATTTCGGATTATCCGATTGTTTCGGATACGGATGCGCTTTGACTTTATTTCTATTTTTTGAAAAACCGTAAAAATAAAATAATAAAAACGTTTATAAATGAAAGCAACGCGGCAAATGTATCGGCTCAAACAGTGACAACCTGTCGTAACGTGTTTCATTTAGACTCTGACCCTATCCGAAATTATTCGAAACTTTATGGAATTCGGTTACGGTTACGGATAAATTATTATTTCGGATATCCGATAGTTTCGGTTACGGTTACGGAGCTCCATAACATCCCTAGTAAAAACTTGTATTTAACTCTTCTAGTATTTTGTGTTACTAGAGTTTGTCTTAGGTGAACCAGTTAACCAGTTCACATCCATCCTAACATTCCTAACTCTACCTCCCCCCACCTTCTCACCCCCTAGGAAGGAGAGACGCAGAATGTATCGTCGAGGAAGGACGTAGCGGTGTCTGCCCGCAGCAGCGTCCTGGAAACACGCAAATCGGAGCGGACCATTCTGCAGCTAATGGGGAAACCGCAGCACAGTGATGGACTGAGAATCAATGATTAATACATAGAAGCTGCTAATTGTTTATAAGGTCGTGACCAGCAGAGGCAGGGTGCAGGCCACTGATATGTGGAACATAAGTAAACAACATAGGTCGATGGACTATACTGTACTAGTATGTTATACGAGTCGAGTAGAGTAGAGTAGAGGTCGAGTCGAGTCGAGTCTAATCGAGCAGAGTCGAGTATAGCGTAAAACTAGAAAATAGGTACGTGTAAGTAGGCTGTGATTGAAGTATGTAAATCATTCGTATAATACCTAGAACAGTTAACGTTTATGTAGATATTTGACATAAGAAAAGAAGAAACAATGTGAAAATGTGGCATGTGAAAGAGGCGCGTGCTTAACGTTCGACGACATCAGACGGAGATTTGCAATCAATGGAACGCAAACTAAAAATACAATTCCTTAGGTGGTAATACGACGATCGTCGTGCGGGTGCCTTTATTTATTTATCTTTAACTTCATTGTTGTGTCAAATAATATCTGTTGAGGAATAATATAGGGGAGTGTAATTGTCTTAATGTATACCAATATATAATTATCAATAACAGTTATCACTATATTGATTGATGTCGATTCAAGTGTATATTTTACGTTGGTTACCAGTCGCAAGTGACGTTGTTGGTCGTGTTGCAGGACGAGCGTGACCTGAGCGTGCTGGACGCCAACCCGGAGGCGAAGGCCATCCTGGACATGGCTGGACGCACGCGCCACAGCGAGGGCCTCCGCGACCCGCCGCCCTTATAATACACGGTGTGTATTGTACGGTTGTACTAATAATAATAATAATATTAGATGATAAACAAAAAATCTTCATTTGTGTACTACAGTTCCATAATAATATATACCGTGGTTCGAGATCACATATTGATCACAAGATGTAAATGGTTGTGGCAAGCGGCCTCACACTTCTTTAATATATTCTTGTTCTTATAATATACCTTATTCAAATAAATAAAACTTCATGCGTGCGTGCGTTTATTCGTCGTTTGTTAGTAAGGGCGTGTGCGTGTGCGTGTGCGTTTACAATAACATATTTTAAATTGTCGGTAGTTCCATGATGGCCCAGAGATTTAACCATCGCAAGTTTATTATTAATATTAATATTTATACTACGTATACTATTTTTTTTTGTTTTGTTTCAGGAAACACAATAAGGATTTATCTTACGGAATCACCAAAGCATGTTGCCAAATGTGTAAGGCTGCCAATCGAGTGTTTGCCACGATAAACACATCTTTCGCCTTAGAATTGAAATCGATTTCTACTCGATTTGATTTCGCTTTTGAATCTTGAAGCGATTTTAAAAGCGAACATCACTACTTCGATTCGAATCGAAAACCAAAAGCTTGTTACAAATGTCTGTCGAGATTTATTTATTAATTTTACCAGTTACACTGTTTGGTACATAAAACATCGGTACTTAATTTTTCAATCTTAATTCGAAGTCGAAGTTATTATCATACGGGAAACTACTTCAAACAAATTCACAAGTCGATTGTGGCCGATGTATGTCCACTCGCGTTAAATCGATTTGTGAAGCCATCGAGTTAATGCTGTACCTGTATATTTAAATAATATAGATTCAGTCTTCTTCAACACTTGGTTACGTCTACGTGTCCACCTCTTTCGTGTCGCTTCCATACTATTGGGCAAATTATTAAGTATATATAAAGTATGATGCTATATTTATTAAATTATTAAAATTTAATGTTAATTAGTCTTTAAGTAATTTAGTGAATTATTTTTAATAACTTTAAAGTTACTTGTTTCTATATGAATATCGTAATTGTAGTCGGATTTTTAAATATGATTATTTTATAATTGTTATAATTTATCAACTACCATACTATTTGCTACAGTGACATCTAACATGCGTATAGACAGCTTGGTAAATTATCAACGCGTGTGACCAGCGCGGCGAGGGAGTTGCAGCCTGCGTGCGCACCCTGGCGGCGCTATTGAAGGGTGGAGGGAATCGAAAACGTTAAATGGACAAACATTTGAATGTAACCTTAGAAATTTATAAATTACTAATTTCTTGATTAATTAGTCATTTTCTTATTCGTTTTTTTGTGCGGTAAAATCAAATTTAGTAAAATTATTTCATGGTTGATAATATAGGTAGGTTTATTAAAGAATAACATAACAAAATAAAATAATTGCTGCGTGTAAATTGGTCGACGTAAGTTTTTGAATTTTTACTCGAAAGCAATCCGACAGACTTTTGTTGTCGATATACAAAAATATATATTTTCTTATTTTATCTGTAGTTAGTTATCGCTTCTGTTGTAGTTATTTCATACTCTCTACATTAAGTTATATTAAAACATTACGAGTCGAAAGTCCTGCCATGTGCCAGTCGCCAGTCGTAGTTTTTATTCAACCGTACAATTAAATCAACCGTAAGTGCCAAAGGCCCTTGGCCCTTGATTTTCTAGTGAAATATTTTTCTGCAATGCAAAAGTCGATTACAGAAATATAGTTTTGTCTAAATTGTATGAGATGCACGCTCTCGCTATTCATTATTTTGATGCGACTTCGATCGGTGGAGCCAAATACGATCTATAAGATCGACAACGTTCGATAAAATTGACTACGATCGATAGATCGGATTATGATCATGAGATATTAAAAAAACCACCAACATATCTGGGTACCATAGATAGCGATAAAAGCATTAACTATGACTACGGTCGATGAAACTCGCTTCGTATATTCTAGAAAGAACAAACTCAGTTTAGACAAACAACTGCTTGTATTTAGCTTCTGCACTGCGGTATTGTTGCACAAACTATTGTACGGTGTGTGTACATTCCTTGAATCGTAATCGTATTACATTATTGGTGGAGAGCTGTGGTTGGCGACATACATACCATACATGTAAGTATGCCGCATATATATAAGTGAGGAAGTAAGCAGGGTCCTATTTACGGTAGCACAATACTATGTACTTAAAACAAAGAGCGAATTCGAAAATATCTCAAAATATAAACTTCATATAATATTACAGAACATTTTGATCAATTTTTTTATGTTAACATTTTAGAACGGACCGTTGTTAAGTCTCTGAAAGTGTACGTGACATACTCACATAAAGCTTCACGTCGTTTTAAAGACAGATTGTGCGTTGCAGTGGACTCCTAGGTGAATTACATAGTTTTACAATGAAGTAATTAAACGCATGGTTGTAATAGCATTATCTACCGAACGTACTTGAAAATATTCAGAAATAATACAATCAAATAGGGCTTTAGAGCTGACCGAAGTTATCCGAATTCGACAGCAGTTTCAAGAATACACGCGACCCCAGTCTACGAATATGGCACTCGCCTTCACATTTTTAAGACCTACATTAAAAATCGGGTCACATAAACAAATTGTTCTGCGTCGGAAACATTGTCACCTAAAAATAAAAGAATTCACATGGTATTTAGAAATAAATAAGGCCCTTATATATAGGTAATTTTATGTCTGCCTGAAGTGTTTACTACTATGAACAGACGCACACTACACGGTTATTCTCCAAAAAAAAAAAGGCTGTGATATACGGACGGTCAAATATGACTAAAATTACAGTTTTCATTTTGCAATTCGGCTACGGAAAACATACATCATGATAAGGCAAATAAGCAGTGCCATATAAGAATTTTGTCATGTAAATAGATATATATCGTATGTCACAAATAGATAAACTGTCGGCGCGTCT
>DWPT01002637.1:0-15822 GCA_018251895.1 Agathymus mariae mariae | reverse complement strand
ACTAGTTTTATTTTTTTTATACCCGAAATATGCAGCAAGTTGTAGGGTGCCTAATACTTTTGGCCAAGGCTGTATGTGCCTGCTGAGGGCTTAAAATAAGAAAAAAGACCCAAGTGAACATTTTAGTATCAAATTTACAATATTTGTCTGTTTTAAAATTGCTAAAAAGATTTGTCCTTACCGCTCCTGGGTTCTCGGCGTCTACATCAGAACCAATAGCCCAGAAATACCGGTATGGTCGACCTGAAAATTAAATTTCAAGTGTGCATACATACAAGAATTTCACTTGTCCTCGACTCCAAGCTGTACCAACTTCAAACCCTTCACCCTTTGTACACGTTGCCGTAACAAGCGTAAAGCGTTCGAATTAAATTCCTTCTTCAACAGATCGCTGGACACTTCACAACATTACAATCGCGATGATAGTTATTACAAAAGATAGTGTCCTCTATTTGCCTAAATTCACCACCCACCGTCCACCGTGTCAAACAAACAGTTAAATGGGCGGGTTGTATCAATGATACCTGCGCTATTAATGTTGTGTGTAGTTGTCAGTGACCGTTCAAGTGACCCATGGCATATCAGGTGGTCCGTTCGTTTCCAGCTACTGATATAAAAAACATTGATTTTAAGCGTGTATTACTAACAAGAATAATTTTGTTGGATGATGTAGGTCGGTATAGCGATAAGGAAAGAAAAAAAAATTAATACAAATCTAAACGATTAATACTAAACTCTAGTACGAGAACGGACGTACGGAGAGTACGGAATAACAAAAAAAAAACAAACATCTATAATTTATTATGGTTTTATTGCTTTTCAACGGATTCGCAACGATGATCGACGCACTTTTGAATACGTTAAAATCAATTATCATAGCGGAGCAAAACTGGGTTGTTTCAGCGGACCTGTCACAACTAGCATTGTCATGATGGAGAATGATTATGCGTCGTCGGTCGTTTTCTTAGTAATTCAAGGGTTCTGGGAAACAAACGGTCGTTTACCATTCGGAATTAACGATTCTCTAGTGGCATTGTAGCCAATTTATTCCAAAAACAAACAGGCTACCAACTGATTCAAACTGCTTGTTGTACGAATAATTTTTGTCGTGCTTGGCTTACCTCGGAACACCGATGATTGCTGTTTGGTTTCGGGGTCCTAAGCATAAATCCAAGATTCATCACCTGTGTATACATAATAATCTACTTCTGACGCACTACTATTGAATTTTTGTAGATTGTTTTTGAACGAACCTGTTTTTAATCGATACTTAAATTGTGTGGAATCCACCGCGAGCAAACTTTTTACGGCCAAATGTTCGTGTAGTATGTATGTTCGTCGTACGTATGCCCAGAGATGCCTCTATCTCGCGGTGTGTAACACGAAGGTCTTGCATTATCAGTTCTTGCACTGCATCGATACTTTGTGGTACAACACCTGATTTAGGGCGACCACGATTAATCTCACCCGTGATACAGAGTGGTTTTAATTGTAGCCCTTCTCCAAAAGTAAGTTGATCAAGTAAGAAGTTAGTTAATTGATGCATTGTTTTTAAATAATTCTACGGCGAAAATAATATGCCAGAAGAAAAGCAGTCGATAGTCACATGAAACAAAATTTATTCTACAGCCAAAGAGTTACATTTTCAAATAATAAGTAATTTTGAAATATTGTTTTTGTATGTTACCAGTTCCGGATAAGTAAATGGCAGATATTTTATTTTGAAAAATAAGCTAATAGACTGATATTTCCTTTATAATTATTCAAGTTAAGACAGTTTCTACTTTGTAGGAAATTCTATTAAAATACTATATTTTCAGCGAATACCCACATAAATTTGTGACTAAAGCAAAATGCTAATATATTGCCGGACGGCTCATATAACATTATATCTGATATTATATTATACTACACAAATCTCTCTATGAAGTTAGTGTTGTCTGGTTTGCAACAATCTTAGAGCACACGTACATAAAAACTTGCAATCAATCGTTATTCACTAGCTTACACAATATTAACCTATCTACATGTGCATCTAACCATTAAACAGGCTATAGTGGATGCGGGGAGTCTCGCAGCCGATGTCCGCTAGGAGACGGGGCTCCACCCTGGACAGAGGCGCATCAAGGGGCATTTGCAGCCGCCTGGGCCTCGCGCGGAACCACTCCGCATAGTCCGCGTTGCTTTGCATGTTCTGTTACATAAAATAAGTAGGCACATCACTTTCAGATTAACATATATATCTCAGAAAATTGACGACAGATGATTTAAAATAAAATAAAAGATAATCACTGAAATGACGTTTTTTTATTCGCTTTTTCACCCGCTTGATTTGAAAATGTTGTCAATTTTAATTAATTTGCGTGTTTTAATATTCCATTCAAATATGTTACAATCTATGGAAAACTGTTTCGATTTGTTTAAATAAAGTTTTGACGCGGATACGCAGTCATTATCGCCTTTCAACTTGTTAAAAGAAACCTGTTCAAAAGAAACGAGCACATTTTACGGTGCAATTGGATCGGAGCAGCTCGCTCTCGGAAGGATTTGTTCGTTACCGTACGTGTATTTGAAATTGGTTTGTAACAATTGGGCGATAACAATTTTAACAAAAATTCACAAGTCTCAAACGTAACTTCTAAATGTATAAAATTCTATTTACTTTTACAAAAGGTTTCACAGTAAAGACCATCGTTAACATCGCTAGACTCGGCAAGCACACATGACTTAGCCCTCAATGATATAAAGCTTCTTTTATCCCCGAGCATATCCGATACTTATCTCAATCAAGTTAATTTCGCACACTGTTCTCTCAATATATCCAGTGCTTACCTCAATCGCGTGAATGTACATAGCGTCCAAGACCTTTGCGTCTTTGTACGTGCAGAGGTCAGCTATAATTTTTCCGTCCATCTCGAAACAGTTGATGATGTGAAGAAAGAAAAGCGGGTCGGTTCGGAACCGTCTCACCTCCTTACCACTCTGTCGGCTGATAAGCACCACATGCGTCTGTAAGGATACATCGATTTATTCAACTAACCACCGACAAGCAATTTACTAAGTGTCTCTTCATGCTAACGTTCGATGAAACACGGCGCAATGTTGGAAAAAACTTTAGGGCTTTGGGCTCCAATCCTCGTCGTAACTCTCCCATTTCAGTTCATCCTCTCGTATAAGTGCAACTTCTAATGGTACAAAAAGGGCTCCTCCCCTCATCGAATTCAAACCAACTTCGTTTTTTCGTTGTGCAAGCTACTAAACAATAGGTGAAGAAATGACACTAAGTCTTTTCTTTTGGAGGCCACTAAACTTAATATTACCCAGCTTCACATCACCACCTTACTGGTGCAGTCATACATTTGCCGCGATGCCGATAAAAAGGTCCAGTCCTATCCAACTTATTTTAAAGTAATATAAGGAAGTATTAAGTTTAGCAAGGGCTTTTAAACAGTAAAAATCATATCTAAATTGGTCCAGTACTTTATGCGACATACATAAATAAAATAAGCAGAAAATTCCAAAACAGTCTAAATAAGCACAGGTACTCCTCGAGTGCAATGTCTGAGGTGCTTGTCCTAAGAAATTCGCTACTGCTACTAAATATTCAAAGTACCCACCTCCCGCTCAGGGTACCAGTGCAGGCTGGAGATGAGGGGCTTGTTGAAGATGTGGTTCCGCGCCGCACCACACACTGACACTGTCAGCGGCTGCTCTACTATCACGAAGTAGTTTTCTGTTATCCCTGAAAAAGTTGTTATGTTGAATGGACAAGGTCCAAGTATGAATCGAATTAAAATTCAATAACCAAACAACATTGTCTTCGATGCAATGTTACATTGAAATAAAGTTCATTCGCACGAACGTGTTTCGAAAAAAAAAAAACATTTAATGCAGTTATTGTTCAGCCAAGATTACTTCTTATAAACATTTTGCGCCCATCAGTATCCTCACCGTTTTAATGTATAATTGGTACTTCAATTTTTTTCATCAAATCAGAACACATTTTGTTACGTTGTACACAAACATTTTTGCACTTAATACCAAAAATTACATAACGTGTGTTATTAAAACAAATAAACAATCAAGGAAACAAAGTAATTTACTTAGCATAACATACCAAACGTGTGCATGTAGGCGGGATGCAGAAGCCATCGCGGTTTCATGCTGCCAACCACGCACGCGTTTTCGAACATGTCCCCTGAAAAATACACCCATACCCAGATTTTGACACGACCTTCAAACATGAAGAAGTTAAGAAGAAGAAGAATGTTGACTTAATTTTCTTTATCGTCTGCACCATTGCAAAACTTCGGGACGCAATAGATACAATTGATAAATCTTAAAATTCTCTATACTTGTATATAAATAGGTAAAGACATAACAGTTCAGTATCTGTTTCTGTACTGACGAGGATTCACTCCTAGATAGTCTAGGCCGCCTTATGCAATAATACTCTCTGCTTTTTCTCTCTCTCACAATTTTGACGAGTCAATTTTAGTACTCAGTCAATTTTAGTCAGAAACTTCATGTCAATATCAATCTATGTGTGCAACGCATAGAGGTATTATACACAGAGTAGGGGAGACATACGGCTGCATGTAAGCGGAAACGTCCGACGGTTAGAAAGCCTATCTGTCTCACTCTACAGCTTGTTTTTCAAATAATAAAATCAAGACAATTTAAAATTACACACGTCTTTGTCATTTAATAAACACATTATGAACAGCAGAAATTCAATTACAACAACAAACCGTCGAATCATTCTATTATGCTCACTTTTCTCTTTTTTATTTTTTAAAGATATAGAGATCTTTTTTAAAGATATAGAGGATGTACCGCAATATTTTCTCTCTCTTTAACCGAAGGACAGTTGGAAGCCTGGCTTCCCTGCTCCATCTATAATACCTCTATGCTACAACGGCGGAGGATCAAACAGGAGACCACGTAAATAGCCTTGCTGTACAATGTAACGGTAGAAGATTATTTCATACCTTTTTCCGTGAAAGGAAACTTGACGACAACGTGACGCAATCTGCCTTTCAAGACGGACATCCCGACGTTGTAGACATCGCCTGAGATTAATGATAACACGAAATAAATATATTCCTGGAAAATTACTATGGCGAATGGAACGAGTTACTATTGAAAGTTGTATGGACCGTGTGATGTGGGAAGTTGTATAACTGTTATAACAAAAGTATGAATGGTGTAAAATAAAGTTAAATTAAGCTGAATACTGCAGGCAGTACCCCTTAGGTTTAAATATATTTACTGTAACAAATATGAGTGTTTTATTTAAAGATGCGCTAACCAGTATCTTTCGCTGTTTCTTCGGTTCAGTAATAAAACACCATGTCAAAACGTTTGGAAAGCCGCAAGTTACGTGCATAAGTATATTTGATATCCACGTTGATATTGGGTTTAAATTTGAATACCTATACATACTCACCATTCGGCATCACGTGTGGATGAGATGTGTGGTTCACCAGAGCCACCGAGTCCATTAAATTCTTACGCTCCAACGTGTCTAAAGTTACAGGATCGATTCTAAAAAGTATTTTGAAATAGCTTATTGGTCTTGAGTGGCTTTTTTAAAGTTATAGTGAATATTAAGACTATACAAGTATATAAGTTATAAATCCACAATGTCTACTGGACAAAAAATCTAATATCTTGGTAATATAAACAACAAAACATATTTAAATTCTATGCAACAAGTATGCAAAATATCGATGAAAATAGATGTTTTCAAAATTTACATGCTTTTTTTATGCTACACCTGTTCCAAAACTACCACTTTACTTCTTTTAAGACCAGATAGGATGTAGGTGCGTAATTTCTGTCACACACATCTGGACGTAAAAATCTCTTATAACATGTTTCATTAATTCTTGATAAAATCGTAATAGTGTAAAGTTATTTTTATTAACTAGAATCGTATCACAATAATAAACTAATTAGCATGTTATAACTATGAAAAAAAAATTAGCAAAATAATACCATTTGCGTGACGTACATGCGTAAAGGAAAAATAACGTGTTCAGAAAGAAGCGAAAATAGTATGCGATTTACTCAAGTAAAAAATATCAATAAAAAACTATACTAAAGTTTGTAAAATAATACTGACCGCTTACGATTTTTGTACCTTAATAATAAAAATAATAAGAAAGAGCAACGCTTGCACGGGATTTACTTCCTTTTGTTTTATCAAAATTTTAGAGAAAGTGGGATTCCCAATGTTCTCAAAGGTGTGGCAAGTCTGTCAACCTGCATCAGGACAACGTGGCGCATTATGGTCTTAACTACTCATTGTAAGAGGAGACACGGGCCCAGCAGTGGCACAATTATGGGTTGTAAATATGATGATGATTATGCGATTCCCAACTCGTGTAAATTAGACTCAATTTACATTCCCGTTCATCAGTCACTTCCATCCCTTGACGAACATTGAAAATACTATAATTTAATTAATGAAGAAGGAAAGGTAAGAGCAAATTGTGATAAATTCATTAACCTGTGTATAACCGGGCCCTCAGTAAACGCATACATTTCATCTCCGAAGGGATACAGTGATATCATAGCGTTATCTGACAGAAGTTCAGATGGTTTGAACAATGATGCTACCCTGAAAATATAGGAAATATAAAGAAATCCTCATAAACTACTCTACTCTACTTTAGTGAAGTAAAGCAGAATATACTTGCAGCTTTTAACTTCAATACCAATAATGAAACAGGAACGAAACATAATCAGAACATTAAACATATTTGAACATTTTAATATCGGTAGGCTTTGTCAACGACATAGATACAAAATATATTTTTGTATGACTTACTGTCTATGCACGTACCTTGAGAAAACATTGAATAAATTTAGACAATACCAGGAGTACTAATCCGTCCTCCATCGTCCTATGACTGTATTGCCGGGATAAAAAATGTCCTTGCTTTTGTCCCATGTAACGTTGCACGTACATATTATTTTTATTTCATTAAATTATTTTTTCTTGTTTTCGGCAAGAAACATATAAACATAACCTTAAACTACTTATAACAATAAAGTACAAAATAAAACATATAAATGATTAAACCACGTACACTTCACATTACTACCTGTGTACGCGACAGTTGTTTACCAGTTACCTATGGTGTTTTTTCTATGACCGTTCTGCGCGCACGCTTGCCGCGACTGACCTGAGCTGGCCCTCGCTTGGTTGGGAGCACTCGTCGACATTTTGAGAATATATTAATTTTAAACTGTAAGCTGCGTCTAGAAAGTCTAGTCAAGCATTCGACCGACGTACACATTTTAGTACATATATAGTCACACAGAGTGAATATTAAAATAAATACAATATTATATTGTGGTGGAACCCCATGTTTTATTTTACTAAGTGGAAAAAAAGAAGTTTATTTAGTTTTATTAAATTGTAAAAGTGTATAATGTACCTATATGTGTTCATATGCTTTGTTTTTTTTAAATTGTTTACTAAATATGTGATCTACTGCAGGGTATAAGATTCGTCCTTGTACGACCTTTAGCTTGGGTTGTAGTTCACCACGTTGCCAACTCATTGTCATATAGTCATAGCTTTAAATCTCATTCTTTGTATTATTTTTTAATACCGCCCTCGCATAACCCAGAGGAGTACGCTGCTGCGCTGTAGATCAGACCCGGCATATCCAACCAGTGACCCATTTTTTTAATAAATCCTGATTGCTGATCGGTGATAAATGATAGTCTTTTTTAACCGCCCAAACGCCCGAACCGCGACACCCATAATTTACTTTTAAGTTTATGTCACGCGGTTAAGCAGTGAGACAGACAGAGAAAATTATGTATAGATAGAAAAGTGTACCTACATACATTAACATTTCCAAAAAATATTCTATGTATAGATTTACCCCCTTATAATTTAATTATTGGCATAGATTTGGTATGTTTTAACATACATTATGGAGTCATTATCTAGAATATTTATCATCTCATGGCAGTGGACCAACTTCCACGGAATAAGTAACTAAAATTAAAATAGACTAAAATTAATAGTCGTTGAAGCAAACAACGCTTAGAAAATTGAGCTGCAAAAGAAGCTATTGATTGTCAATGATTCAAAAAACATTAGAAGATATTTTTGTACAATATACGCAACTAGTTCTATCTACTTCGCAAATTACAATTCCTCTAATGACAAAATGATTAACTGTAAATGTATTTTTTTAAGTATTTAGTTATTGATAATACTGAAAAAGAAAAAACTAAATATTCATTTTATTACGTGATATTCGTCGAAGTTTTTTGACTAAAGAACACTATTGGAAATCAATCCTAAGATGGTTTGTATCCTAAGACAAGTTACTTTGGGATAAGAAATATAATATTTCTTCGTAACTGTACAACGAGTACTAATTATTTGTTCAATTAGATGTACTTGAAGATGGTAAAATTAAATAACTCTTGAAAACATTACATGTTATTGGCACTATAACAATTTGAATATTCGCTAACTCGCTAGAAGTGTTTACGAATATATAGCGATGTTACCATCATTCCTATTAAATATGCGACTGAAGATTTAAATAACACATAAACTACTTAGTACACTATGTTTACCAAGCAACTACTTAAGACCTTGAAGGTAAATTTAAATTCCCTCTTTAAACGCTACTATTGACCACCAGGACAAGGAACAAACCAATTCACTAGGCTAATTGTAATTATCTGTCCAATAGGACAGTTACTACAATAGCAGTCAATACTTTAGCCTTGTATTGTTGCTGTTTTAAAAGTCTGGCCTTCGTGACATTTTTACGTCAATAATTTCGTATAATTTTTTTAAAGACAAGTCGAAATAGTGTCAATCAGGGCTGGTGCCCAGCAGTAGACTTTTAAGGCTGATGAAAGAATTGTTGTTCATGCAGTAATTACGCCGGTTTCATGGTGTACTTACGACTTTCATAATAGTACCGCCTTACGATTCTACCATGCTTGTACCTGATATTATGTCGTCTCTATCATCTATAATTGTCCATACTACTACTGGCGTCACCAACTCGTTGCTGCCCTAAATGGAACCGGGAAACCTGCTTAATGTGACTCTTCTACACTGCAGTCAAAATACATTACTCCAGAAGAAGGGCGGTAGCTAAATGAATAGTTCAGAGCCCAGTGAACCCAGAGTCTTGTCTGTTGTTCAGAAAGGTGCATTACGAGCACGGAAGTTTGGCTTCGGTTTAAGGATGGATAGTCCCTTACACTTTACATTTATAAGACAAAGCTCTACCTATCGAAGATAGTGTGACAAGGGTCGGGCACAGCCTTGGTGCCGAACTCGGTGACCACGATCCGGTCAGCAGCACGATTTTTCTTGAAGGTCTTGGACCGGAGGAACCTGCATTGGTAAGTCGCAAGGCCATCGTGTATGGCGAACCTGGACGTAAAATATGAATTATATAATTTGGCTGTTACTTCATAAATTACCCAACGGCATTAAAAAATGTATGCGATCTAAACAGTTAGCCATTTCTTCATCGTAAATTGGCTAGATACTCTGTTGTATTTGTACGTCACTAGAGGCAAATAATCTAGCAAGCCGCCGGATGGTGAATTGTGCCCGTCACCCATGAACATCTGTACACCAGTGTACCAATATTGTCAGGATTAAACTGAGGTAGTAAAAAATGCTGTGACTACCAGGCGAGATTGGACACGACCTACTGGATTTGACACATGGATGCATAATTCCGTTTAAACACCGCGTGGGCTCGTGGTCGGCACATGATTATCCTTGAACTGGGATTAGATCGGTGTTTAACACACCTGTAGGTTCAAATTTGCGTCTTTGATAATAAGTAGTCTTATGTCAATTAGTTATAATTGGATCCCAAAAAATATCTATAAAATAATAACAGAGTATAGACCTAAAAGTTACTTAACTGAGTAAAGAAATCATTAATATATTCAGTAGTTATGGCTAGCTTATGCGTAGACAAGGCTTATATTTATAAATTGTACCTACACCAACTATGTTTTCAAAAATACATCAAAATATTTTTAAACAAACCAGCGAAAAGCCAAAATAATATCTGAGCGGTTTCCATTGTACTTTATTTCGATGTAACAGAACTCAACGATTTCCAAACAAATCTTCAGCCAGTGTCACTCATATAGGTCAGGCAACAATTATTAACTCTAGTAGGCCTTCTCTTGTAAAGCTAACTTCAAATAAGAGTACAGTCACTTTTAAAGTCATTGAAAATCCTAATCTCCTAATGATAAAGGTGGAACAGATCATTTGTGAGGGATTTTTTTTTATCCATTTTTATTTCAAAAAGGTTTCAAATTCATATTTACATGTATACAATGTAAGAATTTAATTAATGAAGTTTGCAATAAAATATTGTTTATACTATACCTGTGTAAAAGAGCGGCACTGTCAAACAAGTGCTCATAGCGCATCGACCCCACTTTAAGCGATCCGGGTCCGTTCCGAAGCAAGCTACCATTGATCCATGCTGGAATCTCACCTAGAAAACGACCAGAAATTGTATACCAAATTGAATTCACTTTTATTACCTTAAAGGCTCTGACGATAAAGCAGATGATTCACTTGAAGATAAAGGTCTTTATCGCTTATGAGGTTAGCAATGCACCGCCGATTCTTTAGGAGAATTATAAATTTTTGACTTTGGAAAAAATTCAGAAGGAAATTCATTTCACATTTTGTACTTGCTACAAAAAAGATCACAAAAATTGATCCGTGGATCGCCGGGAATATAATCGATATAGATGTAACTTTAAATTCGGCGAATTATGCGATGATGGACGGGTGAAGTGGGCATCGAGTTGAACAGTTTTTCAGAGCACTTACTGTTTTAGAATCATTAAAGGACGCAGAGGGAACCTGAGCTTTATGGTTTCCAGCAGGTCAGTGAGCTGTGATGGTTTGATGATCAGTTATTTCAGTACTTAATGTATAGCTTCTGTCCAGAGAAAAATACCCCGACATTCAAAACTTTTACACAGTACTCAAATTCTCACAATCACTCAAACAGCATTCCGTGTGGGGTCTGACAAATGGTTTTAAATGAGTACGCGTCTCAGAGTAAAGTACCGCTTCTATTTAGTCACTAGGCTTTTTAAATGCTCCATATGTAAAATCGCAGTATTTCGAAGCATTTGCTAAAATTGAGTGAATCCCTTGACCAAGCCTTCGAGTCTTTTAACAATAAATGCACAACTTTCTGTCTCCAAGGCGCTGGTTTGTTGCAGCTTGTTATTAGTCCCCTATCCCAGATCCCTGAACCATGGCAAAGCCGTTTCCCTAAATCCGTTTCAGCCAGCATGTATTTGTACTTCGTAACGCTACACTCGTGAAACATTCGCTCGTAACTTCTACATAGAAACAAAAACGTCAGCGCTCACCAAGACAAAAGCAAAAGCTTCCCAGTCATGTTCGTAAGAAAGTAAAGAAGATAATAAATATAGGGTACGGTTGAAATACGTATCGCTTTTAGCAAAACTTTCTCACTATTGTCGTGCTTTAAAAAACGTTAGCAAAGCTTCCCAAGAGAAAAAAAATATGCCAGCACCTGATTTAAAAAGCCTACTAATCGCCACTAGCTAAATTATGGCTGTAAGATTAGTTTTTGCAATATCACCAACGGTTGTTAATAACAAACATTTTATGCGAGGTAGTGTTTCGTTTGGACATCAAAACCAGCAAATATTGTTAGATAAGTCATTCAAAGGACGCTTATGACAATTTATTTTTAAAATATGTATCAATTCACATTGGCGTGTACGGTGGCCGGCTTGCATACTTACATACCTAATTATAATTTTCGTGCGAGCAAAAAAAATGTTATTTTATGCAGTACATACCCGTGATGTCTCCGGCTAAGGGTTCCGTCACTTCCTCCTCACAGGAGCGCAGCCACACTCCAGAGTCACAGTTGGGATATAATTTCTTGTCACACTTAGCCATGACTACAAAATAATTACCGAATTATACAAAAGAATTTCAAATAGGAAGACAAACAAAAAAAAATTGCCGGTTTACCTAAATACGTATTGTTGACGAACACGAGTTCCACAATATAATACCACTGTTGTTTTTAAATTACTCGTATTTTCCCATGAGTTCACCCACAAGTTATTTTCAGACACTGCGATGATCGGCGTCAATAATTGGCGATAGCTCGTGGTGAACTGAAACGCAGAAAAGGCACAGGGTGGATGTCGCGTCCACCCCGCGACCTTCAACACGACTTTCAGATCTGGTCGCAGTGCTCGCGTGGAATTAGCGTAGCGGGCGTAGAACTGTAGTCGTAGCGGAGAGTGCAGCGATTTCACTTTTTATTAGTATTTTCATAGCACGCTACTCCTAAGGTAGTGTACGGTTTGTTTCAAATACTCGTAAATTTAAAGTTTTCGTTACAATGTCATCAGTTAGTTATCAGTCTAAATGCCCACTTCCTTCATTCTCGATGTCACGTTGAGGATGCCCATGTTTTTGTGTTGTCGCATGTCCTTGAGCTGTGATTACAGTTACGGTACACTTACAATTCAATCAATTCAATGGCCTATGTTACATACAAATCTTCTCTACTGGCTATCAATATAACAAGTTTCATCGGTAGATAACCCACGGCATACTTACTAATTATTTTATTCACGGTAGATTTAGCAAGCATTGATATTTGAAGTTATTGAAGATATCTCTAGATAATTTCGTCATAACTTATAATTTGTACTTTATTAGGTTTTGTAAAATATGACAAAATCTCTCATTGAAAGGCTTGAAAGACACCGATAAAAGGTCAATAAACTCTTTAACCGAAGCAAGTTACATATGAAAAACATGTTAGTTCCAAAATATTAGGATTAGGAGAAATGTAAAACTACAAGTCGATAAACGCTAACTCACACACCCAGCACTAGTCTGCCTTGTGAGTGGCATGGACACACACAAATAAGACATGATACAAAGATAAGATATATGTATTATATATAGATAATTGATTACATCAAAGATCCAAAAACAAACTTCTATCCTTTGTTGGCCAAACAAAGCCACCACAACCTGGCTTACAGGATCGTTACATGAAATCCTTTAATGTGAAATGAAGAAAAAGCAGCGCTTAGATAAATAAGGTATTGTTCGTCGTGGTCCTCGTGGGTCCTGACAATCGTGGGTCCTCGATACTGCTAACCGATTCCACAACAAAGGCTGTCGTTTCAATTATATTACTCGTAAACCAGTCGGTACACTGAACAAACGATCATGTCATAATGAGTAATCATACTATTATTAGGATCCTGTTACTGTCCCACGAAATGTTTTCGGTCTAAGGAGTCACGAGCAGAGAACCGCCTAGTCGGATCAATCATACAGAAATACCAGAAAAGTATTGAGGGAAAAGGTTTTGTAAAAATATACACGTCACTGGTGCAATAAATGGTGCGTAGTATAATGTGTTAACCCTACCATAATGAGGTAATATATGAACTGTGTCGGCTTTTCTTACAAGTACAAAGGCGGTAGAACATTGTGATACTGTGCGTCTATTACAACTATAAGGTAAGTTAAAGTTTGCTAATTAACGATGTGCTCGTTTGACATAAAAATAAGGAGTTTTGCTTACTTTGATTAATGCAAATTTACGCTAATGACAGGTGTCTTGTCCCAGAGTTAAAATTCCGAGCATTTTGTACGAATACGTGCGGTAGGGATAACATAATAATCAGACGATTTACTTAATCGTGATCACTGCGACGCATGGACCTTCATAGCATCAGGGTTCAACAGATCGTGGCGTGTTGAGTGTTGAGGCAGCTGTAGGTTTGCTTCTTGAAGAAGTTTGGTGGGAGTTCATTCTAGCACACATAAGCAGTGCGTGTCATAAACCGGACTGTGGACGAGTGCCAAGTACCAAACTGGTGTTGATGGAACATGGTTTTGTAGCGTGTGGCCAGGTGGTGGAATTTTGCCATCAGGTAAGTATTTTGGCTTGTATTGCTAAATACATTAGGATTTTGAAATCTGTAAAAGGTTTTACTATAGATTGTACATTTAAATTATTTCATCATTTTCATAAGTCTTGAAACCACTCACTAAATTGGCAACGAAATTGGAATGCTACTACAAATTGCAACTTCAATGGTTTTTTATATGTGTGTCTTGTGTGTGTGTCTTGCCATAAAAAGGACTTTGTTTTAATTGTTCTGCCAAGGGTCTTGTTGTCAAGTAGAAAATTTAAAGAATAAATAGAAAAATGTTGTCAAAAAAAATACAAATAATTGCTATAATGCCGTTCTGAATGCAATAGAAATAAATTGATCCTTATAAGCTATCGGCTTTATTTCTTTTTTAAATAAGTCATATTACATTCTAAAAGGTTTTCGGAAGGTGAACTAACCATTTATACTTTATCAACAATGTTGCTAAACGGAATGACGAAGAGAGACATTAACGGATCTATTAGTTGATCACAGTACAATTAGCGCATCCAAGACCATTAACATTCATCAAGTTCACAAGGTCCTGCTGAACTGGAACGTGGAACAGGTGACCATACGTAAATATCTATAGCGCAGCGGCATAGCAACCATGAGTTGTTAGCGCAAGCATGAAGCGTTACTCCTTGGAAAAAAAAAGCATGTTCTTTTTGTTTACATACGCATCCACTAACGCAAACATAGTTTCTAAGCTCATGTTTCATATGAAATACCTCGCAATTGTGGAATCTCACAAATCAAACTCACAGGATAGAAGTAATTATAAAAGTATTTTGGTTAATCTAATAGTTCACGTATTTGAAAATTATTTTTCTTTATCATTATTATTGTTTTATATAAAACTAGCGGACCCGACAGACGTTTTTACTTCAAAAAAATTCCAGTGGAAAATTTCCATTATCCAAAAAAACATTTTCCAGTGGACCAAATTGTGAATCTAAACCATTCTCAAATCACCTTGAACACACAAAAAAAAAATATCAAAATCGTCCAGTCGTTTAGGAGGAGTTCAGTGACACACATATGTATACGTATACACATACATACACATACACACATGTGGGAATCTTCAAGAGGAGAGTGAATAGGCGAATAAATTAATAAGTTAATGCGTTCAACGTCTTAGACTACATCACTACTTAACATCAGGTGGGATTGTTGTCAAGCATTAACTTATATTATATAAAAAAAATACACACGCACAGAAGATATACGTATATATCTATATATAAAGATTACCCGTAACGCCAAACGTGAAGAGTGGATATCGCAGTCAACCTGGGACCTAATCGAGGCACGTAGTGCGCTCCATTTAAAAACCCTGGAATCACACAGCGGCACTGAACTGTCCAAACTCAGGATACAATACCGGAAAATGCGCAGACGTATTTATCGCAGCACCAGAAAAGATAGGCGACAATGGGTTGACGATGTAGCTGATCGCGCTCAACTAGCTGCTAATAATGGCAATTTGAGAGAGCTATATGATGCAACCAAGACCTTGGCTGGGAAGCGCGACTACAGGAAAAAGCCTCTTCGGGACAAGCAAGGGAGACTGCTTACAACTGCAGAAGAACGGCTCAAAAGATGGCGTGAGCACTTTGAAGATATCTTCCGCATATCGGCCCTAGACCCACCTCATACTCTCCAAACCATCTCAACGTCCCAACTCCTGAATATCGAGACATCCCCACCAACCAGAGAGGAAGTTGAAAGGGCTATACGTTCTCTAAAGAGAGGCAAAGCTCCGGGCCTCGACCTTATAACTTCGGAAATGCTAAAAGCTGACACTCTTACCGCGGT
>DWPT01002636.1:0-15824 GCA_018251895.1 Agathymus mariae mariae | reverse complement strand
ATATATATATATAAATCAATGCCACTTTTCGTTGTAATTTTATAATTCAAGAACGGGCTCATCTATCCAAACCAAATTTTTAGGCTTTGTTCGGACTATTTAGTAGATGGTTTATGTGAAGTTTTCACAAAATCGGTAGAGCGGTTCTTCATTTATCACATTTTTTGTAACAAATGAATTCAATAAATGCCGGATCATTTTGTAAATGGGGATTTTGCTGTCAAATTGAACTTTTTTCAGATGGGGATTGTGCTGTCAAATTGAAACTTTTTTCAGTGTTGACAGTAAAAGCATGTTGTTATGTCAGTCGTGCAATCATTTCATTTTGGACGTGCTTCGATTGAAGCAAATTCTCAGCGATGTTCAAATGTACTATGTTATGAGCCGTCGGTGTTTCATATCGCTTACAGGCTTTAAGTTTTAAAATAGCTAACAATTAATAAAATATTTTTTTGTTTGAATAAATGAATTTGATATTCCAATTTTTTTTTTTATTATTTCACTTTATACGTAGCGAAGCACGTACCGGGCCGCTAGTATCAATCTAAATCTGTTCGTTGATTTCCACATGATACGTGTACAGACAGACAGACAGACAAAACAAAATTTTGGCCTGAATATCGATAACAGAGTACATTATTATAGTACATTCAAATTTTTAAATTAGATTTTGACTTCGTTATATCATAATCGTATCTGATTGAACCAACCTATACAGCTGGGTCCGTGAGACCGGTTTCCTTCCATTTTACCGGTAACATTTAGTTTTTCCTATTTATCCTTATTTTATTTGTGATATGACCGAAGTTCTTGAGGATTCTCTTAAGGTAGGTAAAGACCCTTATCTTAACGTGTAAGTATTCGAATATAGACACGTTGGTGCGGTGTGGTGTCCAAGGTATTTGCACCTCATCTCGAATGCTTTTATGAGTTTACAATTTGTACATTTCATACTTCACCACTCAGCTCCAGGAGAATGGACATTATGACATATTGTTTAGTAATTTTAGTATTGAAATAAATACTTTTATTATTTTTTAGTTTCTTCTAGCGCATAGTTTCAAATTTTATTTATTAGTCATTCAATATATTGTACGTAATTAAAACAAATCCTGGTGTTAAATCAGCGAATCTCTTTAAATTTGAAGCCGTTCAATTCATTGCTCATTGCGTATCTGTCTGGGAGAAATTGCTCAATGTTCAATTTTATCGTATGTCTGGTATCTGAAATTAGGATTTTTGCTTTCAAAGATCACTCAAGTACTGATAGATATTACCATTTTTTTTACGTAATGCTTTTTTTCCTTATAACAAACGTCTGGGCAGCGGAAGAATTTTGAGAACCATAATCATTAATTTATTCGACGGTTTTATTAGATTTCTGTCAGTTTTCTATCATTATTAATTAATAATTTTGCTAGTTAAGCGATAAAATAATATGGCAACGATTTGACAACGATCACAATATGTATGAATTGTTTATGCCACGAGACACCGGAGTTTATAATCCGTATAACACCACAACTATAGGCGTGCCCTGTGAGGCACGTCTGGTAATCTGATAATAACTGTTGATTTCAGTAAATTCCAAATGAGTTTTTATTAATTTTGAGTGTCTTATTGAGAGCAAATGAGGTTCTCGTTATATGAAATAGAGAAGCCTCTTTGAATGTACAAAACAAAAAAGTTTAAATGTAGTTGAATGTATCGTGTATTGAGTTAAGTAACTCAATATACGCAATTAAATGAATTTAAGAACACACGCACACTCAAACACAGACACTCACATACATACATGTATTATATTTTTAAAGATATCAAAGAAAATATTCGAAAAATTACAGATTCCATGTTATTAGATCTGAAACTAGTGAAATCGGATGTTGTTTATATTAATAATAACAAACGAACAGACAGACAACCTGTCAGCAAATGAAGCAAGTAAAATATATGCTATACCAAAAGTTTATGATAAAGGCTTTCCCAAATTTTTTCCAATAAAAAGGCAATGTTGGATACATTGTCCTCAACAGAACCCGATGTAACATTTATTCTCGAGTGCATTTCTGACACACATTTTATTAAATATTGTCCCAAGATCCCATTTGTATTCTTTAATTGCAAATTGTAACATTAACCAGGCGAAATTAAATATGATAAAAACTAAATGAAATACTTCTTTGGTGTGCTGCCGAATTCCGAACACTAGTTTTCATGACCTCACTCCTTTGTATTTATAGCAGGAGTGTACGCGTGTGCTTTAAACTTTTACCATGACTATGACAAATTTACTAACACGCAAGCCATAATGAAAATAATTGTATGTTCATGTAATAAGAGCGCCAATGTATACTAGTATCAATGCAACGATGGTCTTATTATGAGTGGAAGACAAATTGTCCATCTTATTGCCCAGTTTTTAAAAAGGATTCTACATAGTTCTCATATAAATAACTCGTATAAATGACTCTAGTTGCGTTCCATTGGAGATCCCGGAGTCCTGTACATAGCGCTGAAGAAGCCCATGGTTACTGCGGTAAAATCCCACATAACCTGATGTTGCTCCAACGGCAGCGGGTACCTTTTGAAGGTCTCCCCCCCCCGAAAACAAAAAAAAGGATTCATGGAAATAATGAGTCAATAATAATATTGACAATATAATCCTTAAGCGCAATTCTATAACATTCAATATACTAGGCTATTACGGCCTATTTGACTTGGCCCCCGCCGTTCTCCAAACACAATAACCAGCATTGTCTATTATGTGCCAAACCTCAATTAGAAAGCGGGACCTGTTCCTTAAAGCGGGCAGCATATATATACTTTTGGCGGCATGAAGCCTAATAGAAGAATTGTAACTATTTCGGTAGGATCTAAAATTCTGAATGTTTACGCTATTTTTAAAAATACACGAATTAATTTGAGATGGGCAAAATGTAAGTTGTTCTGAGTAGAAGCATCATTCGAGCATTTTCTTAATCATTACTTATTTTTCATTAGTTTTAGCAAGAGTTCGCGAACTGTATTATTTAGTATTATTCATTGCAGTACTTTATTGTCAAGTCCTAAACTTGTAACCAAGTTTTATGCATAGATCTTTTCACAACGCTTTAGAATTCGGAAAATAGAATACAAGGCTTTATTTGGATATTGAATCAAATAAACATTAATCTAAAAAAAACTTTGTAATGTTAATATTTAAAACAAGTTTCGTAATTTCCCAATTTCAGTTCAGCAAGGAAGCATAGTACGCCTGTGATCTTTGACGATGTTCTTTGAGCTGAACTATCTACCCCGTATGTAACGGGATAAATGAGTTCTATTAAGGCTAGCTTGCTTATACATAACTAACAGAAGTGTAATAGATATATATGTATTTACAAAAGGATTTTATAACTATGTTTTTTATGGTAATAGTCGATAAATGAGAAGACGGTCCACCTGATGTTAAGTGGACACCGTCGCTCATGGACATTACGACTAGCCAGGCGGGCTTCACGGAGAGATAATAATACCAATAATAATATTAACGACTTAATAATAATATTAATAATATAATCTTTACGCAAGGCCCTACCACCAAGCAGACTGGCTTCTGTCGCCTCTTACGACACCCTGTTCTGCCAGCATGGAATTGGGACAGTATTCTAGAATACGGCATAATTACTTATTTTAAACCATTTCATTTCGTCATGTCGGACGTGACTTCTGAAATGTTACTGGTAGTTTACGTGCTAGCTCATAATTCGAAGGACCGATAAATCTTGGGCAGAACGATGGAAAAGTCCCGGAACTGGGGTTAGACTGTACTAGACGTCTCTCGACGGACTGAAGAAAATAGCAGCTGACCGTTGGAGACAGAAGCGCAGGCGAGAATCGTACAGGACAAAGGAGGTCTATAACCCGTTGACTTCCAAAAGCCAATGAACGCGGACTGTCATTTTTCCTCGGGCTTTGAATTTTTGATTAATCGTCAATCGCTTCAAAAACCAAATGAAAAACATACTACAAAATAGTAGGTTAGCTAATTGGTGCTTATCAAACAAGTATATTGGGCGATCTAACTTATGTACAAGAGGCTTTGCTGTACCTGCAATTTACATATACACGCTAGCACACAAACTAGAATTGCGGTGTTCGGCACATATGAATCCAATCATCATAAATTATAGCCATATGGCGGATCGGTTACATTACGGCCTTACTTCGGGTAATTACCTGAGCTGTGTGATGGAGTTAGTAAAATAAAACTTTATTATATATGAATTATTATATTTTATAACGTAATAATAACTAGAAATCAACAAATTTAATTATCCGACAATCTTATTACATATTCGAAGTATATAAAGCGGCTTAGAATTGAGCAAGGGTTTTTATTTTTTAAATTATATGCTTACTACACATAAATTATCACTTGCTTCGGTAAATGAAACATTATTCTCTAAAAGATGAGTTAAGTCTGCAAAGAACACTTCGTTAGTGTGTTTATATGTGTGTTTATTTTTCGTTATAGCGACATTTAATGAATATTTCCATGCATCGAGAAGTATAGAACAATGGGCAAGGATAGTGCAACTGTAATACGATAAAACATTTCATGTTTCATTGTAGAAGAGAGTGGTAGCTTGAGGTAAGGTGAAGACTTAGAAACTGGTGTCACTGTCGCGTGGCTGTACGGTCAGCTATCTCCTTCTTTCTTAATTCAACCGTGAAATATCAAAACGTTTTTTGGTGGCAGTGTTAAAAAGTCAGTAACTAGTTTCTTTGGCTTCGATTCTTGTGATAGCTTTGATGTAACGAATGTTCATGGTGGCGTCATCCATTTTTTATCAGGTTAATCATGTGGTTAGGGTTACTTACTCAGACATACAACCTATTGGCTTTATCAGGTCAATATCATTTCATATTGAGTTTTAACATATTGTGTTCGCAAAAACGTAGGTTAAAACCATAGTGACTTTTTTGTTTTTATTTTTTCAATGCAAAGATACAGTGGCATCGCATGGTGGTTCAGGCATAAATTATGACATAAACCATATCGCAACCGGCAGCAACGCAGCCATAAACGAGATTAATGTGGCTTATGTGGTGTTATGGTACTTCCTTGTGCAGACAATTGGGGTCACGTGATTTCGTTCATCGAGTAAGAGATACTCCTGTGTATTATTATCCTTATGCACGATATCTATATCAAATATTTTTGTGCAAATGTACAGGTGCTTTATTATTCAGTAAGTTCGATTCCCGGTTAGGACAATAAAATTTTGAAAAAGTGTTGATGCGGTATTATACGAATATTATCGGACGAAAAAACTACTGGACAGGTTTCAATTAAGTATTCTACATTTTTATTATGCAACGGGTACTCACGATACGATGTATTTTCATGCATTAAATTAAATGTATAAATTCCGTGAAGTTAAATGTTAAGTTATGTTTGTTTTTTTATGTTTTCCTCTGCACACGAAATACATTGTTCATATAATAACCAACGTAGATGAAGTTGCGGGCGGTGTCAGCTAGCAAAAATATTTTTAGGAAAATCAGTGTAAGACGTTATTACAGTTAATTGTTTGTAATATGTATCTTAGTACTAATAAAATTACCTATAAAGTATTTCCTGACTGCTTATTAAATACTATTTTTTATTGATTTGAAAACTTGAGAGGAAATTTTAATTTTGTTAAAGTAAGCGGATGTAATTAATAACTGAATTCGTAGGTAGTAAGGTAGTAGAAGCAAGAAATGAAACGAAATACGAATTTTGAAGAATTAGAAATCGACAAAAAACTACCAAACTATACCACGATAGTAATATGATTGACAGAGACATTAAAAGTTCTGCCAATACTCAAGTTTAGCTTACCAATCTGCTTACCGTTTGGATCACATCGCTTACAGAACTCGCTAAGAAGCTTTGTCGAAAACTATTGTCATCTATAATGTGGAATTAGTCAATCATTTAAAAGCAACGAAAATATTTTATTGCAAGTATAATTGTTCTATTGCTGTTATGGTTTCAACTGAGCCCAACAATCTCAGACTTCAATATTTTCAAAGATTTCCATCAATTTACAAGCATATCATTCATGGCGGTGTTCTTCAAATTTTTTTAGTAACCGTGAGTTATGGAAGTTGAAGTATGTATCTCTCTCTTTCTGATTGAAGATCTTACTAATAAAATAAGGTATTGAAATAATTCACAATGAAATTTATATTAATGACAGAAGTGTATCTAACGTGGACCAAGCTGTACATCGAATATATGTATTTTAATTTTAGAGGTTTTTATAACGTACAGGCGTAAACAAATTTTTGACTTTCTGACATTTTTTCTATCAGAACTGGTGTTATGATAAAACCTTTTACCCGATTCAAGTAATTCTCAGCATATTTGGAACTTTTAGGTTAAAATCTTGGATGCTGTCATCTTGGGAAATTAACCTGTACCCGTGGAATTTTCCAAAGCGAAAAGCTAGTTATTACTCTTATTAAACTAAACTCGGTCCTCTTCAATAGACGTGTTTATTGTAAACTAGCGGCCCTGTCCGACTCCGTTCGGGTTAGACTAATAATTATATATACATGATTATTAAAAAAATCATATTTTTTGCGTTGAATAGACAGCATTAGGTTAACTGACATTTTATATAGCCTATCACGTTATATATTCACTATATACAGACATACTGACAGATAAAAATTTTCAAAATGCTCAAAATGATGTCAGTGTATCGTGAAACGAATATTTATCATAAAATTAAAATGGAATGTACAGACTGAGACATTACAGAGAGATATTACAGGTTTATGTAGATAGAAAGATTTTATATAGTCTATCTACGCAATGTGTTTTCACTACATATCAATTTTCATCACCGTTTTGGAGTTATCTCGAGTAATATACGAAAATCTCAACAGATTTATATAGTATAGATTCTCTGTTTTTAGTACAATATATGCGATGACCTAAATCATAAAATATCATACTATTATCATAAAAAGTGGTGAATGACCTAGGTATCTACATTGTTATTATCGCGTGTTAACGAACGATAAACATTTTTATGCACAGCGGAGTAATAACTTTTCATTTTTATGACATTGAAATAAAATTTAATTAGATTATTAAATGTAATTAGATTAATAATTTGGTGGCATGTGAAAATGGTTTCAATATGTGAATTTGTTCATTACTTGTACGGCATAGTAATACAAAAAAGGCATGCAGCTGGTGTTATTGGTACCATGGATAGACATCGTCTGTACTCAATCATTAACAGAAACAGGAAGACAACCTGGAGGAAACACTAGGACAACCTGTGTTGCGGGTGTCATGGACACACACAAATAATATATCGCGAACGCTCATTACCCGAGAACAAACATTTATCTGTCATATAAATGTTTATCCTGACCGAATCAAACCCGAGACTGTTTGCGCGAAATGCAGCGTCACTGCCAACTGACTTACAGACCATCAACCAATATTTCAAGCTGGTTTATGTAATTTGTCTACCTCTTAGTATTGGTTAATGGATCACTTATGTACGAAACGATGTCCTTCGAAGCTACATATCAATTTCATTTGTAGAAATATGTACAACATCTATATTTATTTATAGAAATATAAAAATGTAGTTACAGCCATCAGGTAGTAAAAAGGTGCCTGATGGCGTCTAGTCAACACTTTTGAACACTGTTGACATCAGTAGCATAACCAACGCGTTGCCAGCCAAAATACAGGCGACCAACGCTGAAATTACAAAAGCTGATAAGTTACAGATCATAATTTTTTATCTCCATCCGTAACTTCGTGACCCCGTTTCCAAGGGTCCTTAAATAGATTTAAACCGACAATACCAACTGATTGCGTTCGACGCAGGATTTATGGTCTCTCGAGGGTGCAGATTTATTTCTGGCGATGAATTGGACACTTTTAAAAGGGATGACGTCTACTAAGCAATTGCCACTATTGTCAATTCGAGTCTTGGCGACTTTGTCAAATATGTTTTTAGTTTCTTTTGTGATGACTGTTTTTAAGATTTGTTATTTATTTATTTTTTAATATTTCTACTTTTGTATCATTTCAATGATGATTATTTCTCATATTAATAGCAAATCATTAGACCGCTTTGCTGACAAAGAAGGAATTTGTGACCCCCCTCTCGCAAAGTGGTTTATTTTTTATAACATTAATGGTTGAAATGAAAACTATTTATAATTATCACATTTATAAGTGTAATTGGCCTTCTATAAATAACTCTTTTTTCTGTTTAATACATATAAAGTGTAATAATGAATACCCTACATAATAAACTCGAAACGACAACCGAAATTCCCATAAAGCGTCGTAGAGAATAAAATTACGTCACCTTAAGCACGCTAAGAGTGACACGGGAGACACGAAGATAGATGACAGAGGAAATATTCCCCCGAATCGTTCGTTTCGTTTTGGAGTGAGGATGATTCGAAAAAAGGTATTTATTCTCGTTCAAGTTAACTATAGGTAGTTATAAGGACCACAATCCTGCTTTAAGAAAAGAAATCCCCTTTAGTCGATAGCAGAGTTTTTAATCAGCATCTTGCTTCAGGGAGTGACGTTATTATGAATGAACGAAGACTTATAATCGCTGCAGCGTACACTTGTGCTTGAAGTAATTTTTTTTACAATAGGTTCACATTCGTATATGCGGTCAGAATTGGAGCAATAGCAAGTGCACTATGAAGATGACAAAATTGTCAGCTGGCTCAGCACTGTGAAAGGGGCAAACAATGCTGTTATTCTGAGTTGACATTATGTGCATCCTGCAAGTGCTTTCGGGATCAAACAATTAGTGGGATATCCAAAATGTGGCGTAAAGGACCACTGATAAAATATAAAATTATAGTAATCTTACAGAACTGATGATCAAGTTTTGCCATTAGCGATCATCTATATAAATTTTTTGCCACATACTCATAAAGCTAAAATGGGGTCAAATGTAAATTTTAATCTTTTGTTATCAATATAAATTACTCAGTTAGTTTTGATTGAATGAAAAAGTTTTGAAAGTAAAAGTACTAGTTATTATACATATGTATATTCAAAATACTCTTCTTCCTGAAGTTGGACTCGTCCAAAACCAATTTTGAAAACACTTTTGCTAGTCCTAATGTAATAGGTCAAAAATCGCTACTTCATAAGCAGCTGCTTAACTTTTGACACTCGGAAATATTTTGCCTTTGTTTTTTCTGTCGCTATTGGAAATAATAAGAAATCACAGGAAGTCAATTCGGACTGCAGTGTAGATAAGTTAGGGTCACCAGATTTTTCACTATTCGCTGTTGTTATAATGGTATCTGACATGACATCTGATTTGCCGTATATATACTCCCCCCAATCGCATGCTGGCAGAACAGGGTATCGTAAGAGGCGACAGAAGCCAGCCTGCTTGGTGGTAGGGCTTGGCGTAAATACTGTATTATTAGTATTATTTTTAAGTTGTTAATATTATTGTCTTTCCGATAAAGCCTGCCTGGCTAGCTACCACCTTCTTGCTTGAGTCAGCCGCCAAACGACTCGTCGTGTTCCGGCTGGGGACTTGAGAGCCAGTACTTTCTTCCTTACCATCTTTTCATTTCCTGGCCGACAACGCATCACCTTGATCGTGATACCTTTGGTTTTGCTGAAGTCTATGGGCGACGCTGACCACTTACCATCAGGTGGCTCGTTTGCTCGTTTGCAGGTAATCACCATAAAAAAAATGTGTTACGAGGCATTATCGTGATGCAGCATTATTACCTGAAGTCCAACTTTTGGTTTTCTCTCCTGCACAGCTTAAAGTTAAAAAACTATCAGTAATACTAGTATAACATATCATGCTTAATTAACTGACCTAAAATTTTCCGACATTGACAACAACAAATATCCGCACCGAGAAAAAATCAACCACCATAGCTTTCCGCGGTCTTTGAGTTTCGTTGGTACTTATCCTTTTCAGAAAACTCATACTGATCTCATCAGTTTTCCGAATCAATATTAAAATAAAAATTATATATCATATTAATAGTTTTGTCAAAAATCACACAACACACACATAATACAATCCACACACGAGCCTAATTTTACTTTCGGAGAGCACAGGAGAGATCCAACGACAACAAAGCTTCCTTACTTTATGATATTGATGTGGGATGGTATGAACGCTCCCTGAGTTAATGTCTGGGATCTTCTGTCACATATACGTGACTCGTGTCACATTTCAGTAGTCCACACACTTTCTGCAGTTACCGCTGTCTACGAAACTTCACTTTTTTGGTCATCTTAAAGTTATTTTTACCCTAAATATCCTAATTGTTCGATGAAACCAAATTTAAAATTGCAATAGATCGGAAAGCACAAATGTTTGCGGTTCGCGTAGGTCCATAATTTTAAATAAAAATATATAAATATATATAGGCAGAGTGTAAGCTAGTAATTTAGAAAGCACGAGAAAGGTTGGAGCAAAATGATTGGAACTTTTTTTTTTAATTACCTATATTAATGAAAGAAGTTTTATGTTAAAATAAAAGAGCAAATTTTATCTATTTTAAAAAAAAAAAAAAAACTTTTTATAACCATACAATATTTTTTTTTTATAAATGTGCGTTTCATTTTTGAATTTCGAGCATTTCAAAAGTTATTGAGTGATCTACCTAGAAGCCAATACATGTTGCACTAGGTTTTTTGTATGTTTGTGTACTGGTTTCTCTCAGAAACCACTAAATACATTTTGATAACTTGGCGTGTATGTGATTTATATCATGTAAATCATGATATTTTTAAATCCAGAAAACACATTGTTTTACTAATTAAATTCATTATTGTTATTCCATTGAGAATAAATAAAATTTTGAGATGTCTATATTTTTACAATAAATTAATATAACTAATAGCCTGACAGGCCGCACTGGGTCAGCGTGGCATACTATGGCCTGCGACTTTTTCATTGCCAGAAGAGATCCGAGTCCAATAATAGTTGTAATAAGAAATTTACCTAATAAATTATCTAAATGAATATATTATGATATATATGTTGTATGTTCAATGTGAAAATGTACGTTTCAAATGGTAAATGAATTTTTCAGGTAGGTGCCGTGGTTCCGGAGATTACCCTCCGCATACAAACTCACAAAATTCACACTCACTCTTTATAAAGTACAGTTATAAAGGGTCTATCTCTACGGAGAAATAAACCGTGAACCGTTCTCGAACTCAGAATGCCTAGCATATATCATATTATTATCATAACTTTAGGATAAGCTAATAAACAAAAGATTAACAATAAAATTTTAATCTTTTTTATAATTACCGTCCCATGAATACTTTGAAAGAAAATAGTTAAAAGACAAAAAAATACTGTGTAGAACAATACAGTTCAAATACAACGGGAAAATAAAGCTTTATAGGCTCGGGTTTCGGACGTACAGAAAAGAAGAGCTTTTCAATCAGAGAACAAAGGCTTTGTTTGTTCCTGATTACTTGTGATTGGAATTCTATAAAGGTTGATCATATCAGTGGTGCGGAATGGATAATCACTTTTTATTTTATATTTTTATTTAACCTTAGCCACTATTCCACCTGATGGTAAACGGCAATGTAGTCTCGAGGTGCACTGAGTTAGCAAAATATCACTCTTTACTTGAACACATCTACATCATAATTAGACAAGGACAACTATGCAGACAGTTATTATATATATATCGGCGCCAAAGCCTTAACAAGCTTCCACATGACGTGTCAGACAAGAGTCAAATGTGTTATTCCATTACTGTTTATCAAATCATTGAATTGTTAAGGCTATAGTTATTTGTTATATTAGATTTGTTTAAGTTTATAAAAATGATCATAACTCATAATTATTAATCTAGATCAAAGTCTAAATTTATTGCATAATTAAAAATGATTGTAAATTGATTTTTGTACCACGTGATCATAACCAACATTTCTGTATAAATACGTCTGTTCGACGCACGGCGACTGACTTTGAATAGGATCGTCGAACAATACGAAACTCTCAAGTAAACACAAGAGTAATTCGAAGAATTGAAGAAATTTTGCTTCCAAAGTTTCTACCATGGACCCTACTGAAGTTAGTGACGTCAGCCATGGTGACGTCACACATTTTAAAAACAATGTCACGGCTCACTCCCCGTTATATATGTATAATATATTTTTACATAGAATAAGTTAATGATTGACAACAATGTTAACTGATGGAAAGTGGTGATTTAGTCTAAAATGTTGAACGCACTAACTTATTAAAACTTATTCACTGTCCTCTTGAACACTTCCACATTGAATTTCGATACGTTAAGTTGTTTTATATTGCCAAAGTTTTTATATTGCCAAGCTCAAGAATCCTCTCTTTAATATCAAAGCTTTAATAATTTTGGTGGTGATGATGTATGCTGGGCGAAAAGATGTGACGGGTCAGTGTCACTCGTGACTGAAGCAATCCTAGTGAGCGATTAATGTCTAAGCGTTTATTATTTAAATTTATAACATAAGCTCAGCGGATAACAAAAACACAAATGGTCCTTCGAGTCACATATGAACCAACTCGTAAATACAGTTCACCTGTTTATTGGAAGCAGTAACGATAATAGATTCGGTTGCTTTATATAATGCAACACTCAGTTAATCAACAAAGTGTTTCCCCCCGTATTGAAACCTATTACCGTCTAAATATCGGAACTTTCAAGACTCATTATGACTGAGTAGATAAGCTATAGGAGTGTAATATGTCAGGTGTTTCATATTTATGAGCGAGGTGCTGGTGCTATGTAAATTTCACAGGCTTTGAAGATAACGTTATTTCTTAGAGGAAAGATATCTTGTGTAATAAAAAGCAAGACACCGGCGAGGCGGGAGGTTTGTGACTATGACTTGTAAGACTGTAAGACTCGTAAGTGTATGACTCGTAAGATAACGTATGATCGGTCTTGCTATATTTAACATATTTTTTTACATTAGCAGTCGGAAAATAATCACACAAGTTACGAGGCGGCAAGTGGTTACATCTGCAAACTGTTGATTGGCAACCTTGCGATCGAGGCGCGAAGAAAAATATTTTAAATTTTTACTTCATCTTCGCTTAGTGTAAGAACTCTTTAATGTTCAAAATAAATCAGAACATCAAAATAAATTTTCACATAGACAAAGAGTAACAGTCACAGTATGAGCGGTTGGCCAACTTCTGAAAGCCGTCTCTTGCAGCCAACAGGCAGGTGAAATACATTTGATTGAGGTTTTACAAAGTCTTAGTGCCTGATGATGATAGTGCCAGTCAACTTTAGGTGATGGTGAGTATCGGTAGATGACCATCAATATAATATCATAAAAAATTATATATGCTAGTACTATTGAAAATACAATAATATTAATAGCACCATAATACTAGAAGGTTTGAAGGTGTAAGAAAAAAAATAGTTTTTCATAACTCATAGTTTAAAGTAGTTATGCATAGATCTTTTCAAAATTGGTCTTAAGATTCTAATAAAATTTTATTTTTACAGTTAATAGTAGTAAAAATTCTGTCCCTCGCTAATGTTTCTAATTTTAATAAAATATATTTTGTAGTTATTGAAATGTGGAATATTTTCTGTAAAAAAAAATATTTTAGTTATGAAGCTTAAGAAATAACATGTTTTTTATAGATTACTGTGAAATATAATATGCAGCTGATATTGATTCAAAGTACAGAACGCTTCACCGTGAGTTTTTCAATTTATACTTGGCTGTTTTTGTCAGTTAGAGTTTGTGCTGGGAATTACATCAATAAAATGAAGTTTCTACTACTGTGTTACGCTGGACATTGGCTAGATTGTTAGTCAATTTGTGACTTCAAACGATATTAAATAAATAAGGTTTAACGACCTCCTTATTTTCTGAAACAACAGAGCTCTTCGTGTTTTAGAACACTGTGTATTACACGGGAATTAAATTTTAGTTTTACACGTTCCAAGAAAACACTTGGCTTTGATATCCACGTGAACAGGGTTATGGGTATTGGTTTAAAATTATCGAACTAGCGAGTGCTTTCTTGTATAAGCGACAAGTAGCAGCTTGTAGCAGCGTTTTTTTATATTCGTAGTTGATAAACAAGCAAACTGGTCAGTTGTTATTCGTACCGTATGGCACTAGGTGACGTCGATATGTCGACGAGTCGCCGACCAAGAAGGAAACTAGAATTGGCTAGTATCTAACAATGAAACTATAACATACACAAATATTCCATGGTTGAATTTTAAAAGGTGTCTCGTAGCTAATCAATCAGGTTAATAATTGTAATAACGTTTATGATTTCCATCAGCATGCGTCGTACAGGGCTTAGCGGCCTATAGAAAGGACCTGGTATCACCGCGTCATCTGTTGTGCAGCTGGGTGTCTCCCATAGGAAGGGACTGGGAGAGTTAGCTTGGTCTCAAGGATGGAGCTCTTTGTACCCCGAAACCACAGACTACAGGAAACGAGCAACGCAGATTAGTTTTTCTGTAGACAATCTTTATTTCACTGGTCTTCTGTGCACTTGGCTCTGCGCCCCGCCGATTACTCGAATAAATCGTTGTGTCCTGCCGATCGCTACATGCTTAAACTAGTTAATTGCAGGTCACTCCCCTAGAACACAAGTTGTGTTTGTAGCGTGTACATTCGCTCTAATATTATAGTTACGCTATTAATATAAGAATTATATTTCAATTAATAGGCCTTTAATTTGCTCTAGGCACGTTTTTGTCTCAAAATTCTCAGCTTCAACCCCTGCTCTCGGGTTCTGATATTCCAACATCGTTTGTCATCATTAGCAAAGTCGCTTACTCATCGCAGCTATATCCCTGATATGGAAAATTTACACTACACTTCTTTTCAATGCCTCATCCGTATTCCCACCACGAGAACATGTAGTTATTAAAAAAGAAACGTGTTCTTGTAATATAATAAGTATCTGATAAATTCCGTTGCAGAATTGCATGTTCATAATAATCATGTTAATAATCAATAGCTTCGAAACGCTGAAATTGTAATATTATTTATATTACGCGATCAAATCATTAAAGTTTGTAATTATATATTCTTTGGTAATAATAATAATAATGAAGTAACTGTTTAAATTTTTTTTTATAAGTTACAAAGAAGAATAACAAATTTTCTGAGAAAAAAACTGAGTTAAATTTGAAGAAGGTGATGTCTTAGTGTTTTTTCTTATTTTTAAGTGGTAAAAAGAATCTCTTTTGAAGTCGGTAAGAAGGGGTACAAAGTTTTTTCTACGTATATTAATATACTTATGTATTAACTCATGTTTTAAACCCTTATCTGTAATTAGTTCAATCTATTAAAAGTCCACGAGGCGTACAGGATAGGTTTCCATGTGAGGTATTCCCACTGCGCTGACATCAGGTTTAGTAAAAATAATTTTGCATTACTAAAATAAAAATAAAATGTAAAGTGTCTCACATTCGTGAAAGTTTAAAATACTCTAAAATTTGATGCAGGAATAAATTTCAATATTTAATATGAGATCTGAAATTAGTGTATAGAACTATTTTTTTTATAATGTAAATTTTATTTATTTTCACACATGTACGTAGTTAAAAAAACGTGTTAGAGGATGTTTTAACTTTTGAAAAGTAAAAGATATTCTGATATAACATAGGTTATTGTCACGAAACAAATTAAAAAAAGATCTGGTCAAGTGTGAATTGCGCTTCAGTGACTAGTATAGGTCATCCATCCATCCATCAGCCTTTGGAGGTCCACTGCTGGACATAGGCCTCCCCTAACTTGCGCCACTCTGACCGGT
>DWPT01002635.1:0-15825 GCA_018251895.1 Agathymus mariae mariae | reverse complement strand
CGATCTCCCACCCTAGCCGCCCACAACCCTGGAAGCCCCCTTTTAGTCGCTTCTTACGACAGGCAGGAGATACCGAAGCCCTATTCTGGTCCCAAGCTACAGATAATTATCTATTTAACAATTAGCTAAACGGTTATCACACTTCCGTTATCGTGCCACATCGATCACGACACGAAATTGGTTGCGTGTCCATCTGCTATTGTCAGATCAATAAAAAAGCGCTTTCATATGTCGCGTCAGCATGGACAACGCTCACATCTCTTCAAATGCTTCTTAGTTACAAGAGAACAGATCTATGAGCATCGTGGACACGGTGATTACTTAGAATTTTGGATTTTTTTTATTAATACATTTGTTTTGTAGACATGACAAGAAATATCGTAGAACAAATAAAACTGACTGTAAAAGACTGACGGCACTATTCATTCTAGATTACGACAAAATCATACAAATGTTTAAAACACGTAACTCAGGACCAGTCTCCGTCTCCATACATCTGCGGAGATTTATGAAACAAGATTCACTTTCCCAGACACTGCATGGTCACTTTCACGCGGGCTATTTGTTGTTATTAGACACAACGCCATTAATCGCGAACTATAACTTGGAATAATCGTTTTAGATTGTAAAATGGAAACTTCACAGCCACTACTCAATTCTCGACAGTAAGCAGTGATCATAAGAGAGCTCCATACAGTGTAACTGAGTTTATTTAATCAGCTGCTAAATAAAAGAGCTGTTGATGTTTTGATTATGACGCTAATAAATTATTAAATTTATGCAATTCATGTCACACTCACACTATATATTTGTGTTGTGAAACTACTATTAATAGCTAGGATAACTGACGAATCAGTCGATGACTTTTGAGTTTTCTTCGCGCCCATCAACATTTGACGACCTGTCTGGCGCCCGATCTGCGGAAGCTCTTAGGGTCGGTCCCCTGGACCATCTAGGGGGCGACTGCTAGACTGCCGTAAAGGAATGTGCATCCGTAGTCCCTAACCCCCCACTCAACAGCGGGGCTTGCTGTCGGGGCTTTTGACCCCCTCAAGGAACCCCCACGCAAAGGCCAGCGCCCTCATGAAACGCACGCTACGTAGGAAGACTCGGATTAGATAAGCAAATTTTTTGCCATAGGTACCGTAAAACAAATTTCTATTTCATGTCTATTGATTAACGTGGAATGAGATTCCCTTACAATCCTAAATTGCTTGGCCTCTTCGCATTGTGCGAAGTATGTATTTCACGAAAAAAAGCGACTTATAGTTACTTGACAATATAGTCATATTATTCTGGTACGTTAGGTACATATGTTAATTGGGCATAACAAAATGTGTATCTTAAAGAGATAACATTCTTTGAATTGTAAGATTAATAACCGAGTTTGACTAGATTACAAAAACAATATTAATAATAAATCTGAAATAAATTTACCTGGACCTTGTATATGGGAATTTAGTGTTTACAAGTTACATAATAAGCGATAAACAGATAACAAACAAAAAGTGACATTGACCTTACAATACTTCATTGAACACTATTTCTTGTGTTCAGTGAATTATGCGTGATGTTTGAAGGTGATATTTCTATACAAAAAACTTGCACCCGTTGACCAGATCGTTAGCGATCGGCAAAGTTGACATAATGTCGCTGCGATCGGGAATCGACTGAAGACCCGTCATAGTCTTTTGTACTTTGATAACTTACTGAGCTATTATAGAAAATAAATATGAATATTAAAATAAATGTCTTGCCTAAAGTGTTCCCAGCTACAAATATTTTTTTTATATATTTTACATCAGGAAAAAAAACTGGTCCAATTTTAACCACATACGACATACATTAATATTCGTGTTTTTTTTACTTAACAAACCTTCTAAAATATAAAAAAACATATTAGTTACAACCATTTTAATATTATCTAAACTTTTATTTGATTATTTAAATAACTTTAATAATCATGGTAAATATTAGTTATTTACTGGTACGTTTGTATATTATGTATAATTTTGATCAAACAGCGGGACACGTACAATGTAACAATTCTGTAACTTTTGACAAATTAATCACATCGTAACGTTCGCACCCTAACAGGTTCTATGATGGCTTTAAATGATCAGAATGCTGATACGCAATAACAAAATATTAGCATTGACAAGGATTAATTTGGTTATAAAGAGTAGATAGTGAATTTGATTACCGAACCACGTATTCCATTGAGCGGCGCGCGGCGGAGGGCGCAGCCCGGCGGGCGCGGTCGCTCGTGAAATGTGTAGACCTTCGCATTTAACTTCCACTATTGAACTATATACTGAAACGATACTTAGTTTATCAGCAAATGCTCTGATAAAACGAACTGCGTTATTACCAACTGGAATCGTGGAAGGAGGCTTAACGTACGACCATTTCAAGGTTTGACTTTTAATATGAAAACAAATAGAGGGTTATCTAAGAAGAGACATTATCCAATTAAAATTAACCGTCAAATGTTTTTAGTTGCAAATCTAACTACGAATCGAGATCACTGGTTTCTTTTCAATTAAAACACGTCTGGCCGGTGGCGGGGTGTCTACTTACGTTTCACTCTCGAACCTCCGTAAAATTGCACTTCTGGATTTAATTAAGAAAGCAAAATATTTTTAAGTATTTTTCTTAATTCCAGAAAAAACGTGTCGTTTTACGATCAACATCTATCAACAAAATTAAGAAACTCGTCGCGGTCACTTTCATACATTAATTTAATTAATTACCAACGTCGAGGCTTACAAACAAAACGAGTCTCCACTGGTGAATATTTTCTAATCTCGGAACATTCCGACCGAAACACTTGCTAGTGAATGTAGTATGTTAATCTTGTTCAAATTTCACAAAGTTAACATGATTGCAGACATTTGTACCATATTAGAATGCACACTTTACAGTTGCATATAAAACTCTACGATAGTATCGATAACATCGGTGTAGTTAAATAAAGCACCAAGGTTCTGTGAGAATAATTTGAAACTACAATCATCAAGACACTACCTATAGTTAATCACTGTTGTCGTTATATTTAAAATCAATATATTGATGTTATCAAAATTTTGTAGACAGTTTTAGTTCAATGGCATAATTAAAAATCGACTTCCTAGATTTAATTTCATTCCAGTTCAGGCATCACAGAATTTGATCAATTGAAGTATAGTAAGTATAATACTTTGTAGTTTTCACATAGAGGAGAGCATTTGCCCCGAGTTTTCATCAATGATAGTGAAAATAAGCTGTGTTTGTGTTAAATAAAACATTTATTTAACGCAAAACGTTACATTAAAACCGCAGTGCGTTAATAACGGCTTTGCTTGGTGGTAAGGTGGTAATGATTATATTATCAGTATTATTATTAAGGCATTAATATTATTATTGGTATCTTTCCGTGAAGCCTGCCTGGCTAGCTTACCTCCTGCTTGAGTCAGCCGCCAAACGACTCGTCCTGTTCCGGCTGGGGCTTGAGAGCCAGTACTTCCTTTCTTATCCTCTTCTCATATTCTGGCCGACAACGTATCAGTACCTTGATACCTTGGGTAATGCCGATGTCAAGAGGAGGCGGTGAAAATCAGTTTGCTCGTTTGACGGCCATTAACATAAAAAACGGCCGTTATGTGACGTATGACTGGGAGACACATTCATTAATTCTCGTATTATACTCAATTGCCATTACCCGGCTTCTCAGCTCGTATCGCTCGGAGCATGAAAACCACATCGGGACCATGTAATAATCGTAATAAGACCGTCATTGTCCACACCATTGTAAAATGAAAGCGCTCGGGTTTCACTGAGCGACAGTTGCAACTTCACATGATAAAATCAGGGCTATCGTCCGTCGTTTTCCCGGATTGGCATAGTTTTGACTGACATCGGACATGCATCCGGATCGGGTATTATCAACTCTATGGATCTCCAAAATAGTGAATGGATCCAAATTACACATTCAACATATGAAAATGAACGGCACATGATTTTTGTTCGTATTGGAATAGTGCAGATGATTCTTTTTAGTCATTTTGAAACGGAACTTTTACTCGTATGTTAGTTCACTTCGGAAACAGAATACTTAACATAACATAAATAGAAGACAAGAAAATAGATTTAATGTTATCACCTGTTTTTTTATTTCTCATTTTTTACAACTTCAACGCAGCTAGCTGTAAATATCAATAGTGAGGATGACACCTCTTATTTATTACGTTGAACGATAGAATTTAGCCGCTGACAACGGTCGCGAGGAAATTGACACTTCGAAAACTTTTATTAATTGTTCCGGAAAACAAATCATCAACATTTTTGAATTACAAAAATAAAAAACGTAACTTTCTCCTTTATATTATTTTCCTACATTCTATAAAAGCTGTTTTCAACACAATAAACGAATATTTATATTTTGGTAGAAGATTGAAAGAAATCGCGTCTTATATAAGATATTGTATATATATATATATATATATATGGTGTTCAAATATTGTTTTAGAAGAGAATACAGTGAATTTGTATTGACCTCAATTCTCAGCACGCGAGAATCTATAAATACAAGAAGTATATTTCCGCTTTCTGATCAGTTACGCAATAACAGAATATATTAACATGGCCAGCCTCTTTCGCAACTGTCGAAGTAGTTGGTATATTCGCAAAAAATCACCGTTACTTCTGATATTCTTAATATAACACGTTACAGTACTGTTGTGGAGTTACGAAGCGTGAAATTCATTTTATTGATTTCTTCTCAAAATGGCATTGCGGTATTCTGCTGTTGCTAAAAAACTAAAGAAAAAAAATTGAACCTCGAATTTAATATCGCTATGCGTGAAATGACAAGTTATATTTTTTACTGACAAAAAACTGTCCGGTAGTCCATCTGATTAGTGATCATAACATTAAATAATTATTATTCTATCGTGGAGTTTAAGCGACTTCTCGTTCTTTACATTAACCGTGGTTCTGGTATGGTGCAGTTAAAAAATGGATTTACCCGAGCCTTCTTTGCCGGCTGCGCGTTAGTGATTTACCTGTGGTGTTGCGGATGTTCATGAGACTTGTTTCAACTGTGAACTGGATGGTTGGAACCGGCTAAAGACAGTCAGGAGTGCTTTTGTGCCGTAGAGTACACTTAGGCAGGTCAATAATATTGCTATTTGTAAAAAAAACTTACAGATTTTTGTTACAGGAAAGTTTATTAGTAACTAGTACTGACTGATCATAAGATGCTAGTTATTAAAAGGACCGTCTATTTTAATAGGACTTAAAAAAGTAATATAAATTATTATATTTATATATAAAGAAATACAGGATTACATCGTGCCTTTTGACAGATCAACTTTTCTTCCAAATGAGAGGCTAGCTAGCAAATGTATTTTCCATTGAAGACCAGAACGATTATTAAAATTCAGAACCAGAAGATATCGATCACAGTATTGCTTCTCGTAATTACTTCATATTCAAAGGAGTGTTTCGCCAGTGGAGAAAAGAATCGTCGAAACAAATGACCCCCTCAAATTTGTCTAACAGTCCAAAGTATAAACATTTCACTGATATATTAACGTTCTAATATTACCCAGTATTAAGTTGTACATTGAGCAAGGCCAAACAAGAACAATTCTATTCCTTTGCTATTTTAACAGCTAACTCGTGACTCGCCCGACGATGGAATGGAGCGCAAAATAGCCCTTTTCTCCACTGCCCTTAGGTTATTTTCCGCTAAACAATATTTGGAAAGAAAGTAATCGTGAATGATATTTGCCTGTTTTTGTCGGAAGAGTCGTCATTAGCATAATGCGATTTCACTTTCTATCAAGCTACAGTTTTTAGTAAGTAGCATGGGATCGGTATCGTGTTGCTATCGATTTTGTCTGCATTCAAAGATTGAACTTACGTATAAGCTTCACCCATCCTTGAGTGCAAGCCGACTTTCCTTGCTCGCTGTGCAACCTGTTGTTGAACGAGAAAATAGTTGCAAGCCCCTGTTATTCTATATGGCCAACTAGGTACTTACTATAACATGTTTTTTTTTTAATATTCAGGTTAATATTCGATTCAGGCTAATCCCGACGGTACTCGTGATTGGCAAGATTCAATGCGAAACAACCACCATAAATAGCAATGTTCTACTTGCCTGAATAATTAACACCTTATAAAATTAACCGTTTAAAATCTAACAACAAATATCGGTTGAAGCCGAGCAGGGTCAAAGTGGTTGGACTTGGATTGATTATCTTTAACGTATTCTAAATTCTGGGATATAAAAGACTTTTCTCTTTCCACCCTTGATTGCAGGTTACCCTCTGCTCGTAAAGCACAAGGATGAACTACGAACTAACAACACATCGATTTTACGTTCCATACTTTAGGAGACCTCTTGAATTCTGTACCTACCTACCCAATTTCTTTTGCACTCATATATGATGGTGGTTAGTTAGCGCCCTACTTAAACTGTGGGATATTTTTAACGTGTCTCGGTCGCAGAACAAGAGATCCAATTTACTAACTTTCTTGTTTACGGGCAATGCACTGGACAAAATGGTGTAAACATGTCTATGGAAGGCCTGACCACTAACCGTCTTTGTGGTTGGCCCGTCTGGTCGTTTGACATAACACAAAACTAAAAATCTACTAAAAATCTTCTAACGGTTCCTGTTAATTTACAGTCAGACTGCAGTTTATTGGAGAAACAAATAGGATCGCAAACTCTAACGAAATTACCAAATATAACCCACTAGACCTCGGAGCCGCATGTGGGCTATGTTATTTATCTATTCAGCAACCCACACCTTATAGAGCAGCAAACGCAGCTCAATATTATGGAACGGACACAAGGATTTTGCTATAAACGCCAAACTACTTCTTATTAGGCGTGGAAATGTCGAATAACGGTCGGTTTATTCAAGCTATGCTGTAACAAGATTGCAATGAAGTATCGAGTTGTCATAGAACAAGTAATATAAAAAAATATTTTTAAGTCTATTAAGGTGAACAAAATATTATTTGATGTTTATTTGTTACTGACTAAACCAGTTGAATTTGTTGTGAGACATGGTGACATATATCTTACATTTTGTTTTTCAACGAAATCATAGATGGCGCAGAAACTTTATGATTCAACTAATAATTTTACTGAGTTTAATATAATTTATTTTTATATTAATTAATTAATGAAAACTTAACTGTATTAACATCTAGTGTCATCCACTGTTTGAAATACAGAGATATTGCAGAGGACCTATATGTACCTACCTGTTTTCAAGCACTTTGCCAAGACTGAGAATTAACTACCCAGGTCTAGGTGTTGTAGTTAGTACGAGGTGCCCTTTATTAATAGCTTGTTGTGTTTACTGTCTGCTAACATAACTTTTAAGTACGCTTAATCAAATGAATCATTATTATTCGATAAATACATATATTGAATTGAATTATCAGATCTTCACTATATTTAAAGAGGACAAAGTTCGGACTATTCTCTATACACTAAAAAGAATCATCTAAATTGGTAATGAAACAACAGAGCTATGGCTACGCGTACATAAAGCAATACATACATACGAACATCGAACCGCCTCCTTTTTGAACTCGGCTAAAACTAAAGTACAAGTTATTACAAAACTTTTCAATATCATCATTCCTACATTTGTTATTGAAACTTATTTGAAACCTTTCGATTTCACTCAGTGTCCGGTAACTACTCGTAGACACACTCACAATGCCTAGCGCAGCCCGTTGTTACGGATAAATATTTAAAATTGCACAGAAAGTGGAAAAATCTCGCTAACTGTTACAAACTTTTGAATGTGATTTTTTTAAAAAGATAGTCAGTACAACCGTGCGGTTTGTCTACTATTTTGAAGGTTTTATTTTTGGCTTAGTAGTGTAATCATTGTGGTTACTACGGGACTTCTCTAACGTACTCCATCACGCTTCTGCAATGCAGATTGATGGAGAAGTCAACAGTCTAGACTCGAGCAGAAACATTTGCTACATAAATGTCTTACAGGGTTGGAAATGTAACCCAAAACACCGCGTGGAACAAACGCTGTCGTTGCCGACTGGGCTGCGGAGGGGTCTAACTTAAAAAACTTTAGGTTTGATATCCTTTAAAAGACTGCCGTCATTGGTCAGATAAAACACACGCTTGAAAGATGTAGGTGAAATATTATTCGATTTGCTATACTGAGCATTATTATAATAAGCATTTATATACTCCTTTCTACGGTAGCAACGTGTCCGTGATGCCAATTAGTCGCGGGCAATGGTAGCGTAGGCGGCTTACTATTAAAAAAAATTGCACAACAGTTCTTTAAATTCTAACTGACGGGAACTACCGTCGGATACATGACTTCCACACCGTCATGTGTACAAACCTTGTATTGTACGTCAGATATTTTAACTTCAAGGGCACCTACCGAGTACTGGAACAATTAATAGACATGCCAATTATATTGTGTACTTAAAATACAATTGCAGAACAAAACGTATCAATACACTGTATTCGATTGTAATAAGTAATTACCATACTTGATTGTAATAAATAAATTCCTCTCTTAATAAACTGAATCGAATCTTATTAGACCTGCAACGACTCGAATCTTATTTTATCTCGATTGGCATTGAGAAACATATTACTTCAATTTACAAACAATATTACTCAACGGTTGAACTTTAAGAAACTTGAAATCGCGATATAGGGAAGATCAATCAGTTTAACAATAATTCCCGTGACATTCATTCAAAGATAAGCCCCAGTCGTACATACTAAATAGAACATAGCGGAAATAAATAGTCGTAGATTTATTTCAAGCAATAGAAACGAACATATGTGCCGGGTTTATCATCATCATTACGACCCATATCGACCCACGAGTCAGCTCCGGGTCTCCTCTCGCGATGAGGAAGGCGCAGGCCTTAAGACCAGGCCATGTGCGAGTTGTCAGGATGATAAAAGAATCTTCCCGCAGCGAGCGTTGTTCGTACACAAAATTTATTCAGATTTAAAATTAATGCACAGACATTGGCGTGGTAAGGTACAAGTGCTGTACTGTTTTTTATAATACATATACCTATAAAATATACTTAAGTATATGTACCAGGGATGTTTTGGAGGTCCGTCACACATCCTAAACCGTAACCGAATCCGATAAAAAAGTTTCTAATAATGTAGGATACAAGCAGAGTCTAAATCAAACACCAGTCATAACGTGTTTGATTGAGCCGATACACTTGCCGCGTCGTTTTCATCTTTAGACGTTTTTTCATTTGATTTTTAAGGTTTTTATTCCATGATAATAATAACAACTAATACCTAGAAAGAAAATTAAACTCTTACTTTGTAAAGACACTATATTTTTTTACAAGTCCTAAATCATCTAATATCCGTAACTGAAATTACCCGAAACAATCGGACACTCCGAAATAATTTTATTACCTTAACCGGTAAAAAATTATTCATATAATCGTATCCACATCCAAAATTTCATATCCCTAACATCCCTAATATACACGGTATCCCGGTATAGATAGCAGTAGTAACAATAAAACAACTAGTCTCGCCTAGACCAGGATATATATCTTATTAATTGCTGAAGATCGATTCCGTTACGTCCAACGTCGGTTCGTGATCAGCAGATATTTATAGCTTCCTGCGACACTCTTACATCACATGTTAACGGGAGTAGACGCGTCGTCTGTCTCTGGCTCGTCGGTTTAATGCGCCCGTGATCCTTTATCACTTTTGAAGTTATTACCATGTTCTGTAGGTTTGAATGTAATCGCTTCCTGCGCTCCTGATGTAAGCGGTTGACTGACGTGAATTTCTCTTTATAAAAACACACCTGGGAATACGAAGGTTCCCGTTGTACCGTCAATAACTTTGCTATCAAATACCTAAAAGCATAAATGATTTGAGTATTAAGAGTCAAACTTTGCATTCCTTAGCACTGTAAAACCATGACCGCAGGTGTAATCGGATTTGATCACGATGGGAAGCTTGTCACCTACATCTTGCTTCTGTAAATCCATGCAATAGTCGAAGTTGCACACATAAATAAACGTTCATTATTTGTCTAATAATTTAGAATGTAAAATAACTAACCACGGCATCTCTCGTTAATACATCAACATGGTGTTGCGGCAAATCGCCACGAGAAAGCGACGCGATAGGCAACCGTTGGATATTTATCACTTCCTGTGACGATCTCAACAGCTCCACCTGTTGCGAAACTATTCCCAGGTGTCGATTTGTCATTGAATACGCGTGGACTCTCATCTATACTAATACTTATAATAAAATTGTACCGGCGTCGCATAAGTAAATCCATTTTTTTATTTGAATTGACATTGACAGGGTTTTTTATGGATACAACAAATCAATTTATTTGTTGATGCTAGTCATTAACTGTATAATGTAAAATGTTAGTTCCTCTTCCTTTTATATCTACTCATGATAAAATATTAACCCAACACTCCCAATGATACTATTTTTGCTGTTAAAGCCGTCGTGCAATATTGCTTATAACTTAACATGTTAGTATTTTATAAATAGTGGCTCGCATATTCTGGGAAATAGAGAGGTTCCCTCAAAAAAGGAGATAAATAAAAATTGTAAAATGAATAAATGAACACCTAATTCTCTTTTAAATTCTACGATTCTCAATTTTGGGTTCAACGCGACAGAATTTTAAGCGCCTAGCCAAATTACCGAGCAAAATTCCACACGCAGAATAATTCGCAATGCAACTGATACAATAAGATCGATTTATTTAATATACGATGAACCTTACAATTCCACGGTTTTACACACAAGTGCATCAATGTGGTTGACGCGTGCTCTTTCAGTATAAACTTTCCGTCTGGTTCTGGGTAGAACGTTCTGCGCCGGCGCAGCGAGCCGCGACTCCGCAGATGCACGGTCGCGCTCCAGTTGTCTCTTGTGCAATCACCATCGTATCAGCTATCTGCCGCGGTCGCGTCGGTACACTACACAGTTTTGGAGTATCGACTCAACTGCCACTGCATTGTTCTTTATACTGCCGAATTATTCCCCAGTTCAAAGTTCAGTCGGTTACGCAATTCGGTGCATTGTTCCCATCTTTTAGTCCATTGTAATTTACTTATTGTAAAGATATAAGATACATAAAATGTTGATGATCAGTCTACTTAACAAACATACTTAAATTCTAGTAAAAAATGTTATTTTTTTAGGGTTTTCAATACAGAGGTAAAAGTAAATATATTATTTTTTGCACTTGTCTCAGTGTGTGCATGTAATTAGTGCATTTATTTACTTAAACCTAAGCAGTGGGTCTATGACGTTATCGTCAGATGGCAGTTGTTAAGCTAGATTGGATTGGCCACTAGAATTGAGAATCCCGATCATACCGAATTTGTTTTGAGTTTGGCATGTAAAAACCTTTCAAATATGCAAAGCTACCTCAGAAATTCTGGTTCGTACAGAGCTTAGCTACGTCAGACGTCATGTGGATGTGATCTCCCCTCAAAGATTTAACGATTAAGTGGCCAACGCCATATAAAATTTCCGTTTCTACAATATGTATTACCAGCGACCTTCGCACGGGTATGATTGCTGAGATATGCTCATGTATGTATGTCTGACACGATAGCAATTGACCGTGATATCCGTAGTGCCCGGCGGTAGCTGGGGCCGCAGCCAAATGAGCCACAGGGTTGTCTAAAAGATGAATTGTAAGAGATCAAATGCCCAACATATTTGCTATATTAGTTTAGCGTTCAAGCGGCCACAACTGAAGGGGCAGCTACGAGAAACCGTTCATATTCCGTTAGATGTTGGCAAGCGCGTTGTAAGACAATGTACTCATAAACTTTGCCTAAGTTTACACCATGGTTAGAATCCATAAGAGGATCTTGCATACTTCGAGTCACATTTAAAATTCGATGTGGGCGTCAACAGTGTCTTCCATACAAACATCGAAGATCCAACTTTTAGAACGAACGAACCTCAAATCTTAAATAATTTACTACAATACATTAGTGAATCCTATTACGAAATCGGTTTAGCCGTTTATCAGATTATTGCGAACAAATGCACAGACATACAAATATTGGCAACAAATAAAAACGTATCGTGAGTACCCGTTACATAATAAAATGTATAAATTCCGCGATGACATTAGTTTAAAAATCTTAGAACTATGATTACATAGTATAGATGTGGATTTGGTAAAATGCAAGGATTCCATACGGAGTTGGAGGTATGTCCTCCAATACGTTGAGAACTCTTGAGCAACATCCGTTGAGAAGCATTTTAATAATTTATTGAACATGGCGGATACTCGCCTCGATTACACATATCTGATACATCCGAGTGTGACCCCGCCGTGCATAACAATTAAAAAAGAATGTACAGGTGAATGGTCTATTGTGGGGAAATATCGTAACGCCACTGGTGTTATTGCCATGTATTGTTTTAAAAGATGAGCTGAGGAGTTTCTTTCGCCGTTTCTTCTTCTCAATGTAAAAGTACCTTTTCGAAACGGTACTAGGAGCAAAAAATTACGTGCATAAGTTTACAGTTTACAGAATACCCAAACGATTTTGAATTTGAGCAAAGGACTGGTAATTGGGCTATGACACCAGCCATTCAAATGTTGTAACAACTGAAACAGTCGCAGGTGGTAACTTGCCGCTCACTGGATCGGGCCTATTAATGGCATACACCTGGGGACGACATCGACATGAGCTGAATTTATAGAGGTGCGACACTGACTTCGTAATCTATTACACATTGAACCCCAAGGGCGGATTCCCCTGTTATTACGCCGTTAGATACTTCTAGCCCCGAGCATACCGGTCCAACTTTCCCACTTTAGATTTTAGATGGTCTGTCAAGGCAAGCACAGAAGTATTACCTACTCCTTGATCTCCAGGACACAAATCAAGGACAGCGGGTTCCCTGTAGACATTCGGGTCCTACTTTTGTCCATCTGGTGTCGCTACTCATCAACAGCTCGCTACAAGCGGCACTGTGGGTTGCATATTATTATTATTTGTTGGATAGGTGACGATCACATTCCACCGGGATCTGCGACCAGATAGATCTATTGTATCCAGACCCTATTATTCAAATCTGGCCCCAAAACTTACCGTTGAGATGTACCGTAGAACATTATTGAATTCTAGATCAATGATTTTGCAAAACAAGGAAACATGATAATTTCTTGAATTCGTTCTCGAATCTGTAAATAATTATACATATACATATATATATTTTAGTTGACAATATATTATTATATATTTTATTTTTAATCATAGCTTATAAAACACTGAAAAGCTAATTACTGCAGCGCTTATTTGTTTTATACTTGGCTGGCAGAGTAAGAATGACACCCCTTGTATTTCAGATGTATTTCTGCGGCATTATCCACTTACGTCACGTGGTCTGTCTGTTCGTTGTCGTTGTCGTGTCTGTCTGATCTCGCATTTCTCATTTTTAATACTTCATCTCCTTCGCGCTGGATAGTCTGTCTGTAATAAAATTATAACTAATCGCTTTTTGTACATGAACGATATATGAGAAAAAATATTATTAGGGGCCTTTGTAAAGCAATAGAATAGAAAACAATCGTTTGTTAGAATTTTTGTCTGTGCGTTTGATCGCGCTGATCTCAGAAACGGCCATAAAGATTTCCTTCTGAGTTTTATTAATATATTGAACGAAGCATCAGTTAATACTGAGTTTCATTGCAATCTGTCCATAAGTTCAATTAAAATAATGCAGGGAATATTTGTTACCGTAAACCTTAGTTTTCCCGAAGCGGAGCACGGGCAGTTTGGTAGTGTTTAATAATTGTCTTTACAGGCTTTGCACTCAAAGTATGACAGAGAACTATCAGCTATATATAGAACGCGTGATTATAATAACGTAAAACGCTCGCTAGTTTAGAAGAGAATGGGCGCAAGGGGGCGAGAGGGGAGGGCAAGGAAAGCAGGGAGCAGGGGAGGGCACGGAGGTAACGGAAATGTAAACGGATAAACCGTTGGTAATAGCGACGCGCTTCTGTCTGCAACAGATGTCATTTTAATGGCCACTGCCGCTGACAGTCGGCGGCTTGCAACAATCACGTGGACTTACCGAATAATGCTGCAGACACAGGTGAATGTTTCACAACATCGCATCTAATGTTGGTACATGTACATGACATGTTTTTACAAAATACTGTAGTGGCTAAATCAGAACCGGTTGGTTTATCAGATTCTCAAAATTCTCTGGACATCCAAGAAATTGGCATAAAAAAATCACGCATTCTCACCCGAGGATTTTTGTGTGGATGCCATGAACATAAAGAAATTCGCTATCATAAAAAACCTAACCTTTAAACAATCATTTATCTATCGTGTTGATTCTAAATAGGCGTTTTCATTACTGAGGTTCGTCATCAATGACAGTATCGGTGTCGGTGTCTCCAAGCGTTTCTGTCGTCCGAAATTCTAATGGAACCGTCGCCGCGGGCAATACACGCCCGTGTGATTGTACCTGTCCGTCAAGTGAGTGACCTTCCTGTTCCTTTTTCCTTCCACATTGCCGACTAGTATTCATCTTTAAATCACCAAGACGTAACGCAACGTAGCGCGTCCCATAAATATCTGACGAGATCAGGGACGAAACCTGAAAACAGAAGCGAAGCGACCACCGGCAGGTGTCGTGAACCTTGGCAGGACGGACGTCATGAATTTTCTCAGTTACTTTATCCATTCAACTTTCGAACGGAATGACAAAGTCGCTTTACTCTAGTTGATTACTTAAAAATGTTTAAGGAGTCAGTACAGACAGAAATAAAAAAAAAACTAATACAAAAACAAAATAGCCAGCTCTGTGTGATCTATATCTATACATTAGTATATTTGTATTGTTACGCGGCCGAATCCGTAAATATAAATAAATATTTATTTAAAATTTTATGTAGATAACTTTCATATTACGAGATATTTGATATAGAGGTCAAAACACATATTGTTGTTAAATTTTCCCTATCTATCGGACAGTCATTCTCTCTGACCACTTGTCACACTAAAACCACTATTCGGTTTTAGATGATACTTGTCATATTTTTCACTTATATTATGAGTCATAATCAAGGAATACATTTTATCCCGGGAAGGGATCTATTCTCGCGGGATAAAACTTTATATGGACATTATATTAAGACGACACTAAATACAATTTTGGCTGTATAGCTGCTACTATTAAAATACATTAATATGTTTATAATTCACAGAACTTGAAAAAACTATTTCTAAAATAATTCAGTTGATATTTCTAAACTTAATGTTGTATTTCTAAAGCGAAACAAGGATCGGTAACTACACTAGTCTAATACGTAGACTATATTGGTAGGTATTCAAAGGTAAGTGCATAAGAAAGACTTCACTGGCATATTATATTAAAATGGTTGTGCCTGTTGAGTTTATAGCTGTCGTGAAGCTATGTTGACAATAATTTATCTATGACCAAAGGCCCCTTTACGATAGCAACTATTGGAACGCCTAAGTAAAAACTGAAAGAATGTTTATACGTTTATACTTCTGAAGTAGAACGATATTATAGTCAAAGCAAGTCGTTATTTATATATTTATTTTTATGGAGATTGGTACCCAAATACGACCACCTGTGGAAACAACTGAATGTGACAAACTGAGTGATACGACAACTGGCTGTTGACTGTCAACGTTTTAAGGAGATTGGTACCCAAATACGACCACCTGTGGAAACAACTGAATGTGACAAACTGAGTGATACGACAACTGGCTGTTGACTGTCAACGTTTTAAG
>DWPT01002634.1:0-15825 GCA_018251895.1 Agathymus mariae mariae | reverse complement strand
CTCAAAAGATTTACATTTAAATCACTTCCAGAGAAAATTACAAAACAATTTGTATAAAATTAAACTGAATAGGCGTACATAGAAATACGACGGTAGTTACAGTGATCTAATAAAATATCAAAACAGTCCAAACAAGTATGATTATTGTGCGAAGTTAATTAGGGTAGTCTAAAAATAAAAATGTAAATAAAAATAGTGCGTGTACAAAGTAATATTGTTATTAAGGCAGGTGACATATTAGTCATTATGATGTTTTTAAAGTATTCATTATTAATGTAGTGTGTATTTATTTATGATTATGTTTATACATACATATAAATGGTAAATTGGTAACGTATGTATTTATTAATTATAACGTATGTATTGATTATGTTTATACATACACATAAATGAAGTAATATTATTATTGTTTTAAATAATTATTGTATTATGTAAAATATATAGCTGTAATATATATGTGTACAAAGACAATAATGACATTTACTGGTACTTATTATTGTAGTATATACATATAGTAGAACTTTTAGTAGATATTGTGTAAATATTGTGTATTGCAGTATTATTTAATATGTTAAATTTACGAAGATTATCTTAAAATGTTGCTTTTAAGACTTTTTTGAAAATTGCAAAGCGATTTTATATCTTTGATATCCTTCGGCAAATATTTTTTTCGGCAAAAAATTTGAGAAAAGATTTGAGCTCCTTCAAACAAGATACTTTTTTTACCATAGTTTGTCCTTGATGGTCCTAAACATATGTTATTAGCGTTTCTGGTTATTCGTTTATGATAATTAATTTTTATCGTCAAAGTGATTTGGGAGTGTATATCTTTTGTTAGGATTTTTCTAATGTGAACACAAGTATTATACGTGTAAAGTTTAGTTAGATCCAGTAGTTTCGTTTCGTTATAAACTTTTATAGTAGATGTTAAGCAGTTGTATTTGAATAGAGTTTTTATAAGTTTATTTTGTGTGGTTTGTAATTTTTGTAAATTAGTTTTAGCTGTAGAACCCCAAACTTCAATTAAATAATCCAAATGTGGTTTAGCTAACGAATCAAAGATTGTATAACACATTTTTTTCGGAAGGCATCTTAATATACATTGCACAGCACCGATTATTGAAAGAAGTTTTTTCCGTATTATGTCAATATGAGCTGTTCACGTAAGCTGATTATCCAGAACTAATCCAAGATATTTTTGTGTATTTACCCTGTTTATGATCTCCCCGTTAATTAAAAGGGGTCTGAAGTTGCCTATCTTTTTGTGATTTGCAGAAAAAAATGTGTAATTTATTTTAGATGCATTTATAGTTAATAAGTTAGATTGAAGCCAAATATTCAAAATATCTAAATCTTGTTGAGCTTCATTAATTACGGTATCTATCGAGTGACTATAGTAAAACAAACTAGTATCATCAGCATACAGGTTGAGGTCTCCTTTTAGTACAATCTCATGTATATTATTTATATAAATTAGGAACAGTAACAGACCTAAGATAGAGCCTTGGGGAACGCCGAAAGTGATCTTTTGAGGCGTACTTTGGTAATTATCTAGTTGAACAATCTGCGTTCTATTTGTTAAGTATGACTTTAATGTTTGATATGAATTTTATTCCGGTCTTTTAACCTTCTAATATCTTTAGTAAAGTAATTTTTGCGCATTATTTTACAAAAAAATAATATCGCTTTAAAAATTTTGTGCAAAAACAATACAGTATTACCCAATAAACTATTAGTGCTAATTACAAAGTTTTGTCAATTATACTTATCCCAAAATAATATTATTTTAGCTAAAAGCAAGGAAAATTAAGAATAAGAAATTATGTATGCCTAGAACTCATGTAACGATCTTGAATTTCCATTACCATTCTTACAATCTGATTAGAACAGCACCGACTGTAGGGAGTCTGGCTGCATTTATCAATACGGTTACGTACGAAATAATGATGGAGAATGCACATCCAGTAGAGACTGCCGTAAGAAATTAATTTATATAAATACAAATAACTGACATTTGCGTTGCATTAAGATATGCAACTAAAACAATGGAAATCTAAAACATTAATGTTTTATTTGCCATTCCCCATGCTAAATAATTTTATCATAATTTTATTTTATTTGCCATCGCCCATGCTAAATAACTTTATCATAATTTTTCGAAACGTACCATCATTCATATAATTATATAATAAATATATCATGTTTAGTACATGCACTGTTAAAAGTCCTTTTGATTTATATGTAGCGCTTTGATTAGTTTTATTTCTGAAGCACAACTTTCACTTATATAGTATATGTAAAGAAACTCAAATTTTATTCTTTCTCAATTGAACTAAAATTTTACTAAAATTACTCAATGTTTTGGAAATATAAAGGCTTAAACTTCCAAATCTATAAAGGTACAATTAAAATATTCATCCAATTAAAACAACGTGCGGCGGAGACCGTATCGCGTGATCTGACTGAGGGAGTTTCTTCACACGCTCTTCAATGCTCTTCTTTAAAGAAATGTTTGAAATCGGTTCTAAGCCAAATAGATAGTTGGTAGATACGCTAAGTAACTACTGCCATACGCACTATTTAATTACTATTATATTCCGGTTTGTATCAAGGTCTCTCATAGCTAAGACTACTAGTACATTGCTCAATACGGTCTAGGAATATTTCGCACTAGTTCGAATTACAAGCTATTTGAAAAAAAAATTTCAAACTACGTTTGAATTGTTCAAAAACAATTTTTAAACTCGGAAAAAAAAAAAAAACAAAAAGAAATAAATTGAAGGTGCAGGTGGGAAAAATATGAATTTTATCAGTAGAACGTTATTTATAGGACAGAGTTATTGTTAAAATTTTTAACATAAATCGAACTTTAAAACTTTTTTCTAAAACTTAGCATTCTTAAAAGCTTTTAATCATATTTTTAAGAATGCAACGTCGGCACTTAACCCGGGAAGTTATGTTAAGAGCCATTGGATTGTTTTAAGTTGTCTCCACACAGTGTCATGTCGCGGAAGCCATATGCACAAAGCAAAACGTTATCTCAATATTACGGTCACGCTATCGTGAGACGGGCGAGATGGAGAAGTGGCATCCTGGACTAAGCCACATCACAACTCCAAGGCAGGACCGATTAGAAATACCGTCAATGGGCCATGATACTCATGACTGACGAGTCCAGGATTGATGATTCCCGGAGAGTATGTAATTGGCGAGTTCATGGACGTATCAGCCGGCTAAACCACCCTTAATAAATGCATCCATACCAAGTCGGTACAATCCCATGATAGGGGGAGAATTCGGGTCGGTGGAAGAACCGACTCTATTTTAATACAAAGCACTATGACAGCTTAAAAACATCGAAATCAAATTCTCAGATCTATAGTTTTGTCACACTGAGTATAGATTGGCCAAGATTTTCAGCTTATGCAAGACAATGCCCGCACACATACAGTTAAAATGATAACAGCTTGGTTGCCGCACAACGGTGTAACAGCGCTAGAATTGGTCAGAATAATTACTAGATTTAAATTTGATTAAACGCGCTTGGAATATTCTCCAAAGAAGAGCTCTTAAGGATATGCCCGAAAATGTAAATACAGAAGACCAACTTTTTTTGCATCTAAGTAGAACCTGGGGCAATATTCCTCAACGAGATATTGATAACCTCATCATTAGCATATAAAACCGTTGCAGATGTGTTATGAATGTCAATGGTTATGCTGATTATTTTTCAATTTATACTCATTTCACCCCTACTTTTATATTTTTAATATGATTCAAAAACCTTAAGCTTTTTTTTGTTATACATTATTAGTATAGTATAGTATTAGTAAATTGTCATCGTCGTCGACCATCGACCAAAAATATTACTGTATGTCGGCCAGAAAATAAGAAAGAAAGTTCTGACTTTAAGTAATGTAGTTGTATTTCAGGCTTGGCATAAAGAAAAATCAATAGATTTGCCTTCGTTTAGAATATTTTCTATTTTTAATCTCTGTAAACACGACTTAAATAATAAAAATCGCCTTTGGAAGACGAAATGTAGTTAGTAAAATTAATAGGTTCTGTTTATCGACGTACCCGAATTGGATTTTTAGCTGAACCAGACATTCACTGCTGACACATCAGCAATAAAGTATGCTTATATGTCCATTGTATGTCAACATACCCGATATCCAATTCCTTGTGCTGTGATTAGCATGTACTAATAAATATGTAAAAAATAAGTAAAATGAAGTTAGTCTGCAAGAATGCTCTGCGTTTGAGGTAATACAAATATTTTAAAGAATTGTGGTAGGCTCTTTAATTATTTTATAACGATTAAAAGATTGTTAAAATCGAAATCAATATTGTAAATTTTTAGCACTACAATGTGGTCCTAACGAAGTTGCTTCCAATTGCGCTAACAGTTCATGCATTAGGAACTGTGCAAACAAAGATCTGAACCTGCAATGTAAACTGTACCCTCCTGGCTGTAAGCCTGGGTTTGTGTGTGCTGATGGGTACCTACGAGATGATCATGGCGTCTGTGTTCCAATAGACATGTGTCCGCGTAACAACCGTAAGTACTTATGATCGTTATAATCCATGAACATGTAACATTTTTACGTTACAAAATTTTGAAGTCCCTGGCTCCCACAACAGGGTCCCCTGTGTCATGGGAATCTAGGTTCAGCCTTCTTAATTGAACTTTATGAAAGGTGTTTTTATATAAAATAATGTAATGCTTGACAATAATCCCACCTCATGGTAAGTATTGATGAAATCTAAGATGTTGGTAAATTAAAAAGCCTTATAAAAGCCTTATACTCTCCTCTTGAAGTCTCCCACATCGTTAATAGCGGGGAACACCGAAACGCAAATTGTTCTAGTACTTTGCAGTGCACATTCATTTTGCGCAAACCACGTCAAACGTAAAGGCGATGCGTTCACTACGTAAAGTCGAACGTCGAGTTCTTCGATGGAGGAATGGCGAGGGGGGAATTTATGCAAACAATTCCTACGTACGCTCTCGTGTAAAAATCAAATCTTGTGCTTATATATTTAATAATTATATTGTATCTTTGCAGGCGCTAACGTTTGCTAACAATGAACATGTGGCGTATCCTCTACATATATATACAGACACACACACGCACGCACGCACGCATAACATTCATACTACAAATTGTATTTAAAACTATACGGTGTTTACAAATACTTATGACGCATCGGTTGCCGTGCGCATTGGCAACGAGCGCCGTCCAAAGATACGAGAGAGAGCGAGTCTGTCGACCTATGGCTTTTGACGCGTAACTAGTACTGCTCGCAGTCGTTTAGCACATACATTTTTGCCGTGCTGTACCGTTTTTCTTCTTGTTTCGCCCTTTCTCTTCCGTGTACTTATAGTTGCTTTTCCTATGCTGGTGTGCCTTATTATATTGTGTAGTGTCTTCTGACGTGTTAATGTGTTAAACGCTGCTGTGTATTAATAGTAAAACATACGGTTTATATAATCAAATTGTTTACATCATCCGACCACCACCAAAGGAATAAACAACTATAACTAGAGACCCATGAAGAACACATCGGAGAAAATGTCAGATACTAGTGACTAGGCCGGTAGCAGCACTATACGCCGTTGCACACCAACATCCAAAGTGCGCATTTCCACTGAACACGAGCTAGTATCGTCTGATATCGTGAAGATAAATTTTAAAGTTCCTCTGTTCTCACCCGACGATCCCTAAATTTGGTTCACGCTGCTAGAGGGGCAATTCGATAACTTTGGAATAACGGACGACCATGCAAAATACATCCAAGTGATTGCCAACATAGGTATGCAGCACGCGACGGAGGTAAACGCTATTATAGTAAGGCCACCAAAGTCCAAACGCTATGAGAGGATTAAGAGTGAACTAATTAGGCGTCCCTCCGTGTCCCAAGAAAGAAAGGTGAAGTGACTCCTAACCCACGAAGAGCTGGGAGACAGGAAGCCTTCACAGTTCCTCCGTCACCTACAAGATTTAGTAGTACCTACGGTTCCGAAGGAATTCATTCGAACGATCTGGAGTAACAGACTCCCAAATAACCTCTAGACGGTGCTGGCATCACAACAGTAGGGTTGTACGATACAGGAGGTGACAGCCATCACGCCTTATCATGATGCAGCAGCATCAAACTCCAAGACAGGAGCAAGTGACAGCAGCCACGCTGAGATAGCAGAGCTCATAAAAATGGTGGAGCAGCTATCGATGAAGCTAGATAACATCACGCTTCAGCCACGACAACACTTCCGGGGATCTAGTCTCCACCGACGTGAGTGACCTTCATCATCACGTAACAAGACCTGCTCCCGCTTCAGCTATCGACGACAGCCTGTGTGCTGGTACCACAGGAAATTTGAACCTAGCGCATGCAAATGCCAGAAGCCCTGTGACTTTACGAAGGCGGAAAACTGCACGAGCGGTCGATAATGCCGACTGACGACTGCTCAAATGCGACGGGTAACCTATTTGTTACTGACCGTTCCACGAGAATGCAGTTCCTGGTCGACACAGACAGTGACCTTGGCGTTTTCCCGCGGTCTCTAATGCATGAATGTCGAGCACCAACAACATACAAGCTCTCTGCAGCAAACGGCGTCGCAATTAGACGTGGCATTTTGTGGTCGCTGACGTGACAAAGCCCATCACCGGGGTAGATTTATTGTCAGCCTATAACTTAATAGTGGACTGTAAGAATCAACAACTAATCGATAACACTATCACTTTGTCAGTGTCAGCTAGCTTAGCTTGTATGCTAGAAATTTCGTCTGTAAAGATTTTAATTGCTGTAACTAACCTGAAGTACAGTAACATTTTAAACCATTTTATTGACATACCTCGACCAGTTGGTACACAACGCACAGTTTCCCATAACACCATACACCACATACGCACTACACCCGGCCCGACAGTATTCTGTTCCCCTCGCCGCTTAGCACCAGACAAATTAAAAATAGCTAAGGACGAATTGATATCTTTGTTGGCTAATGGTATAGCCTTGGTCGTCACCACTACAACTGGCGCCAAAAATAGACAATGACGTTTGGCTTGCGTAACGCCGGCTAAACCTTCCAACGTTTTGTGGATAAAGTAACTAGAGGCCTGGACATCGTTTATTAGATGTTATTTAGATGATTTTGTTATATTTTCAAGGGATGAAGCTCAACACGAAGATCACTTTCGCCAAGTTTTTACAAGACTTAAAAGCTACTTTTAATGCACTCATTCATGATTGTAAGTTGCTTAAGGATGTCGAGAAGTTTCATTATTTAGTATCGTCACTGAGCAGTGATCCTTTGAAGCTTATTCGTACGTTCCCTGTTACGAGTGATCACTACGCAGACGCGTATGCGTCTTTAGTCGCTCGTTATCAAAATAAACGAGACTTAGCATTTACCTGTTGGAAGGATATTTTAAATGTTAACTTTAAATGTCTAAGTGCATATGGATTTCGTAAGACACTAGACATTATCGATGAAAACTTGAGTATCCTACGAAAATTAAAGCTACCTATTGAACATTCGGATTTTATTACGTTTTATCATATATTATACTAAACTAGATACTAAAATGAGGTTTGAGGAGAAGTATGGCTATATTGAATTTCCCACTTACGTTGTATTAAAACAATTTTTGCATTCGAAGTGTGCGGCACTTATACGTTATAACCACTTCTTTGACGCAAGTGAGGTGACTCGTGCATGTAAAGAAGTATGTAAAATGTCAACTAATACGTCAGTTAAGAGTCCGAGTACATTACACACACTTGTATCTGATAATGCCGGAAATTATAATCAACAAAATAAAATGGAAGATAAAACAAAAAACTTAAGTAATAAAATTTTGATAAGGTCCTTGAAGTGTTTATATTGTTCATGTGATCATTCCGTTTCTCAATGTCGATCGCTTCTTAACAAATCCGTCAACGAACGTACGTCGATCACACTTGCGAACAGGTGGTGTTTTAATTGTCTTAAGTCTTCTCATCAGATAAAGAATTGCGTATCTATATTTCGTTGTTTGAAGTGCAAACATAAACATCATACATTACTTCACAAGGATTGTTCTCCTGTCTGTAGAACTCAGTCTGTCGCATTGGGCGTTAAGAATGTTAACACGACTTTAGTTTCTAAGTCATCTCCTAATTCGACTGTGCTTCTTGCCACAGCCATAATACAAGTACAAGATTCGAACGGGCAGTATCATTCGTTTCGAGCATTATTCGAAACGGGCAGTCACAATAACTTTATTACAAAGAACGTGGCACAATGCTTAAATCTAAACTAATTCTATGCGTATCTAATAGCTTAGTCGATATTGCTGCCAATATATTCGGCTTAGTAAATTGTTCGACTGCATCTCAAAACAAATACTTATTTAATGTAGACTTACATGTTATTTCAAATATATGTGGTGATGATCCAATAGTTAAATTTAATACCGTGGGTTGGTCTCACATCCAATCGCTGCCGTTAGCAGATCCTGGATTCGACGTTCCAAGACCTATCGATATTCTGTTAGGCGCTGATGTATTTGCGGACTGTCTCTTAAGTCAACGCGTGAAAGGTACTACAAATCAACCTGTCGCATTCAACTCCGTCTTCGGCTGGCTTCTATTGGGTCGTACGTCTCTGGTGTTCTCTTTCTTACTTCAGTTCTCATCGAAACCCGATAATGAGCTCTGCTCTCTCGTTCAACGTTTCTGGGAGTTTGATAACGTTCCTCAAGCCTCATCTCTAACTCCAGGTGAAATTGTGTGCGAACAGCGTTATACCTCTGAAGATAGTCGGGATGATTCAGGCTTTCTTTTAAGGATAGTGCTGAACTAATATTCGAGGGCTCTCACGACGTCGCAGTTCGGCGGTTTCACGCTTTCGAACGGCGCATGTCACGTAACCCTGACTTAAACCTATGGTACTCAGAGCTCATAGAAGACTATATTCAATCCGGCCATATGACATATATATTTGATGTCAGGAAGATGAATCAGGGTAAATATTACATACCGCATCATTGCATTTTGAAACCAGGTAATAACACATCGAAACTCCGCGGGGTCTTCGATGCATCCGCCAAAGAGTCAGATGGCAAATCGTTAAATGACAAACGCGGATTTGATTTGCTCAGATTTGAGACGCTAACGGGACCTAAGTTACAAAATAATATCGTTGCTGTCCTTCTCCAGTATCGTTTACACGCAGTCGTTTTCATGGCTAATATTCGCCAAATGTATAGGCAAATTCTAATCGCTGGAGATCAATGAGATTATCAACGTATCATGTAGAGATCTGGACCTGATCAATGTCTGCAAGAATTCACGCTTAACACCGTAACATATGGTGTTTCATCCGCGCCATATTTAGCTTGTAGAACAATCAAGCAGTTAGTAGAGGATGAAAGATCTACCTTCCATTTAGCTCAACAAATTTTAAAATCAAATATCTATGGCAATCACGTTACAGTCAGATTTGAGACTAGAAACAGCGATAGATAGCCAAATCGAAAACAGTTAAACTTTTCAAGCGTGGTTAGTTCGAATTGAGAAAATGGGTCATTAACGAACCTAGGTTGTTGTCAGATCTTCCACCAGAAGAATGTTTTTTGGATCCAAGATCGTTCTCTGATGATCAACCATCCACCATCAAAGTCCTTGGGCACAAGTGGGACCCATTACCTGATGCGTTTTTGTTAGACGTAAATCGCTCATGTACCAAGCCGTATTGGGGCAGCCTAGAATACTCCCCCCAATCCCATGCTGGCCGAACAGGGTGTCGTAAGAGGTGACAGAAGCCAGCCTGCTTGGTGGTAGGGCTTTGCGTATAGTTTATATTATCAGTATTATTATCTATTAAGTCTTTAATATTATTATTGGTATTATTATCTTTCCGTGAAGACTGCCTGGCTAGCTACCACCCTCCTGCTTGAGTCAGCCACCAAACGACTCGTCGTGTTCCGGCTGGGGGCTTGAGAGCCAGTACTTTCTTTCTTTCGTACCTTCTTCTTATTTTCTTGCCGACAACGCATCAGCAATACCTTTGGTCTTACTGATTTCCATGGGCGACGGTGACCACTTACCATCAGGTGGCTCGTCTGCTCGTTTTGTCGGCTATTTGTAATATAAAACAAAAAAGCGTAACATCTTAAGTGAGATTACCAAGGTATTTGATTCCTTGGGATTATTGTCCCCTTTATCGATCAAAATTAAAATCTTGCTGCAAAGACCGGCTATTAGGTATCTCTTGGGACGAAGGGGCTCTTGACGACGTAGTTTGCTTTCTCTGAGGAATTATTGATTCTACAGGACTTGAGAGTGCCACGTTGTCTGACGGCTCAGCGTGTACAGGTCTGCGAACTCCATGGTTTCTGTGATAGTTCTGAGCTAGCTTATGGGGCAATTCTGTATGTACGTATCCTTTTTAATGATAAATCTATTAAAGTACTGCCACTATGTGCGAAAGCTAGAGTTGCGCCAATAAAGAAGCTAAAGTTACCGCGGTTGGAGTTATGCGCAACTGTAGCGCTCGCTCGTCTCGTACAGTTTGTTAGAGATACTTATAATAAACAGCTATCCATTGATGCGACTAATTTGTGGTCCGATTCTACGATCATCCTAACGTGGCTTCACTCTCATTCGTCAAGATGGACTACGTTTGTAGCCAATCTGGTTAGTGAGATCCAAGATATTATTCCCGGAGACTAATGGCATCATGTGCCGTCAGCCGAAAACCCTGCTGATGTGTGCTCACGAGGGCAGCTGCCACATGATTCACTCGATAACATCTTGTTGTGGTCAGGACCGGTCTGGTTATCACAAACTTCCGATTATTGGCCACATAATTCCCAATATCCTGTTCTCGATGATACAGAAGAGTCTTTATTACGCACCGAGGAACGTCGGGCTTTTGCATTAGTCACTGACCATGCATCAATTGTACAACCCACTCCTATTGATTAACTTCTGAATCGTTATTCTTCACTTGACAAAATAATTCGTATCATATCATAATCATATATGCGTCGGTTTCATCTTCCTTCGTCCAAACGTAATCAAAGCGTGATACCCAATGAGTTTGAAAATTATAAATCGTTAAATTTTATTGTTAAATACGTTCAAGCAGTTTCGTTTGTTGATGAGATCCAATTGTTTAAACTGAACCAATCGTTACCCAAACCGTTAAAAAAACTTAACCCATTTCTAGACGAGGAGGGTGTCCTCGGGGTGGGCGGTCGAATTTCTCGCGCTTGGATCGAATATGATCAAAAGCACCCAGCCCTGCTCCCTTGTGATCATCCGCTCTATTGAAGCTAATTGAGTCAATTCATCGTCAGCATTGTCATACAAGACATAATACAACTCATTATTTAATTTTGCAAGGCTTTTGAATTTTTTCCGCAAAGCGCACAATCCGTAAATCTCTAAGTGCATCCGTTGTTACAAAACCAATCCGAAACCGTTACAGCCTTACTTGGCGAATCTTCCCTCATATAGGGTTAACCAGGTTAAGGCCGTTCCCAGTGGTCGGTGTTGACTTTGGCGGACCGTTTTGAATGAAATGTGGAACTCAGTGAGGAGCCAAAATAGATAAGGCCTATCTTTATCTTTTTATCTGCTTAGCAACGAAGGCGGCTTATCTTGAAGTTGTATCGTCGCTATCAACTGACGCCTTCATTGCTACCTTGCGCAGATTTGTGGGTCGTCGCGGTCATTGTAACGTCATTCACGCGGATTGTGGAACTAATTTCATCGGCGCCCGCAACTATCTAGTCTCACTAGAGCCAGCGTCGTAATCTTTAAATATCAAATTCGATTTCAACCCTCCATCTGCCGCGCACTTCGGAGGTGTGTGGGAGATACATATCAAAGCCGCGAAATCGCATCTCTATCGCGTTGTAGGGAATCAATTATTAACGTTTGAAGAATTTTTTGTACACTGTTCGTTCAAATTGAAGCAGTATTAAATTCGAGACCGCTGTGTCCATTAAGCGCGGATCCTAATGATTTGAATTTTCTTACACTGGGTCATTTTTTAACTCTAGAACCTTTAACTTCTGTACCAGATGAAGACCATTCCAACGTCAAATTGTATTGGCTTACCCGTTGGCAGCTTATCCAATCGTTTCTGCAAAATTTTCTGCAAAATATTAGTACTTATATAGTCTATTATTGTCATATTATATATCATTACCGTATTGTATGTTATTCTATATTCTATTTATCTATTACCAAATTTATTTGGAAAATACCAGAAGTATTTTGGTGGGCGGTATGTTCACTATTCGTATTAAATTTAAATTTCCCGCCGATTTAATGGTTCCCGGACACGCTCGGCCATGTTCCTACCTAACTGACGCCGACCGAACAACGTAGTAAGACAAGAGACTACCCACAAGAAGAAAAAGATATGAAGAAGTTGCGTGAACGTAGCCGGCGAGATAATTCGTTTTCCATTCTACTAATCTTGCAAAATTCTAAACCAACACGTAAAGTTACCACTTTCCTTGACGGTCCTTTCGAGGTAGCGTGCGGGATCCCGCGGGAGTGTTACAACTTGATAATTAGTGTGTGAAATTCAGTACTGGTGATACCGTATGGTGAAGACCATCGACAATCGAGAGACTTGAAGTGATCCAAGTCGGAAAATCAACCTCATCGTGAGATTCAGGTATTGTCTACTTCAAAACAATCTCTTTTATCGGCGGGATATTCGAATCAAACATTACAACGCGTATCCCGGCCCAGAGTGATCCATGGAGCTCCCCTTTCGGTAGGGCCTTACGTCATAGTGTGTTTGGATCTCCGGAGGTAACCTTCTTAGGTTACCATATCTCAGAGAGCGGGACCAAACCCGTGAATACGAAAGTGCAAGCCATCCGAGATTGCCCTCCTCCGAAGGACGTAAGGTCGCTCAGAAGATTTCTGAGCACGCCGAATTTTTATAAGCGCTCCTTGAATTACTCTGCCCAGATGCAAGTGCCCCTTAACGCCCTCCTTACGGGAATGACCAAATTAGCAGCGCTGATCAAATTAATAGGTGACGCTTTACAGGCTTTTCAAAACACCAAGGAACACGCCTGTCTAATGCAACACTACTCACTCACCCGCGTTGTAGCGCGAAACTTGAAGGGGTAACTGACGTGCAATAGCGACAAGAAGATGGATAGCATCCATTAGCTTATTTCTCGAGGAAACTTAGCCCCTCACAGACAATATTCGCCGTACGACCGCGACCTCCTCGCTATATACGCTCCACTGCAAAACTATTAGCCGAAAGATTCGTGCGGCCGGGGATACGAAATGACTGCCGCGACTGGGCCCATACCTGCCTTCCATTTCAGCATGCAAAAGTGAGCCGACACTTGTCCACTCAACTAGGCAATTTCGACTTAACTCGTACACGCTTTAAATAGGTGCACATAGATCTCAGCGTCCCTTTACCCGTGTCTCAATGGTTTAGATATTGTATGACAGCAGTTGACAGATTTACCCGTTGGCTTGAAGTGGTACCGATCGCTGACATTACGGCGGAAACCGTTACTAAGGCTCTTTTATCCGGCTGGATATCTCGATTCGGATGCCCGGTAGACATTGTAACAGATCGCAGATGACAGTTCGAGTCTACACTGTTTCAATATCCATCGAAAACTATCGGGTTCTAGCACAAAAGGACAACGGCGTACCACCTAGCATGCAGTGGCCTAGTGGAGCGCTTCCATAGGCAGCTCAAAGCGTCTATTACATGTCACGCCAGTCAAAACTGGTCTGAAGTGCTTTTAGGGATCCGTAGTGCCTTCAAGGAAGATTTGCAAGCCTCGACAGCCGAGCTTGTTTATGGTGAAGCTTTACGACTCCCGGCAAATTCTTTCAACCAGGTACTCCTAGCACATCTAACCTTACGGATTTCACAATAAGGTTACGCTCATTCGCTGAATAACTTCAACCAGTTCCTGCCTCTCGTCACAACAAAGAAAGAATCTTCGTTTTCAAAGAATTGGGTACCGTAGAGTATGTGTTCCTCCGTAAAGATGCTACGCGTTCCCTACTGCAACCGGTATACACAGGCCCACACAAGGTCTTGGACTCTCCAAAGTAACAAAACATTTTAACTTCCTATTAAAGGTAAGCCAGTGATTGTATCTATAGAAGTAATATGGCGTATCCTTTACATACACATACACACACGCACGCACGCACGCATAATATTCATACCACAAATTGCATTTATTCGAAGTTGGTTTTTACAAATACTTATGACACGTCGGTTGCTGAGCGCATTGGAAACGAGCGCCGTACAAAGATACCGTTATCCGTGCGCATATGCGTCCATGCCGGCCTACGAGAGAGAGCGAGTCAGTCGACCTACGGCCCTTAATTCGTTATTAGTACTGCTCGCACTCGCTTAGCCACACATACATTTTTGCCGTGCTGTGCCGTTATTCTTCCCCTTTCGCCCTTTCTCTTCCGTGTACTTATAGTTGCCTCTCCTATCGTGATGTGCCTTCTTATACTATGTAGTGTCTTCGGACACGTTAATGTGTTAAACGCTGCAGTGTATTAATAATAAAGCATACGGTTTGTACAATCAACTTGTTTACATCATCCGACCACCACGCCATTAGTACTAAGGAATAAACAACAACTATAAACATAATAAAATAAGCAGCACGCTTAACTAACTTTCATCAATGTTCAATTATTTTATTTTTTAAATATATTTATTGACATTATTGTTAATATTTTTGTAAATATTTTGTTCTACATTTGACGTGGATACGGAACATAAGTGTTGAAAATTAATCAGAGTTAAAATTGATAATACATAAAAAAAGTATCAGTCTATGAATAAAATGATACCATAAACTAAACATGCGTCATAATGCATAAAACAACAACTTATTTATATCAAACAAATTCACAGACATAAAACAAATATTTTCCATACGAAGTTATTGACACAGGTGAATCAATGATATGATATAAAAGGCGTAAAATATTAAATCAAACCACAAACGAGTTTCATATTTACGATGTTAAACTTAGTTGTTTTGCTAGCCTTTGTGGCTAATTTAAATTCTGTATTGACAGGTGATTATTTTATAGATTATTTGAAATATTATATAAAAATGTCATGATATTGTTTTTATTTATGTTTATTATTACATTTTATATATTAAATTATTATATATATTTTCATGGGGTACATTGTTCCTAACTCTGTTATTTGTTACAATATTTTCAACCTTAACTTTACTTGTAACAGTCGACAATAAACTATATTATTAATCTTATGTATATGTATCTAATTATTAAATCTCGTAATTATCTATAAAAAAATATTAAATCTCATCCAGGTTTGTCTTTGACTTGGCGGATTCTGATTCTTGTACACTTTCCATCAGATGGTCCGCCTGCTGTTTCACTCGTAATTCAACCTATAAATATATATTTTTTAATTTTTTTTTTCTAAATTTTAATTTGTAGATCCATGCCCGCAGACAACTTCCATTGATGCTGGCAGTAAGTGTGGTAAGTTTTAAATAGTGTTCATTTGTTTGCTTTTTATTATAATATTAAAATGAATAATGTTATGTATGTGTATACTCTACTCTTGAAATATTTATGATTTAACTTATATATTGACCTAAATAACATGGGCCATATTGAATCAGTATTAACTAGATTTTGGTATCGTACACATTGTTGTAGTAAGTGTAGAGAAATTTTGTATCCAACAAAAAACAGTTTCACTGTAAAAAGTCGCGCCAAGTACACGCTCAATATTTATTGACAATAAAACATGAT